>VBVR01000127.1:0-74341 GCA_011638315.1 Tetramorium parvispinum | reverse complement strand
CCGGCCACCCCGCCGCTGTTCTTCATCGCCCCCGGGATCGAGAGAGTCGACACTGGCTTCCGCAGCTGGAACAGCGGCGAGCAGGTGCACGATTAGGATGAGAATACGCTCTCTGCGCTCGCGTCGCGCGCGTGCCCGCTCTCTCTCTCTCTCTCTCTCGTGCAACGCTTTGGTGTGCATCGCTGGTGGTAAAGCGTGCAAAAGCGCCGGTCGCGAAAATAACGCGTCGTTTTTATTTCGTAATTACACTCACTCCGACCTCCCGCGTGACCGCGTTCTTTCTCTTGGTCCATCTCTCGGCTGCGAATTCGTTTCAGAAATTCAGTCAATTGTCCCCGCCGAGAGAGAGAGAAAGAGAAAGAAATGACGTAGCTCACGCGTTTCAAAGTACGACGGAACGCACGAGTTGTACGTGTAAGTGAATCAAAGCGGTGGACCGAGTGTATTGAAGTCAAAAGGATTATGTAGAAAGGTGACCGCGACGAAATTATTTCACGTTGCACAAGTCTCTCTTTTCTTCAAATATACCTTCCGAATTTCTCCCGCATGAGAGATGTATTAAATCGCTCGCCTTTAATGTTCGGAAATTGAAAGTTTTATCGCCGTAGGAGGAGAATTTCGAATGTAAGACGAAAATAGGGCTTTCGATTTTCTTTATGTATTGCCCCTTTCCGAAAAGGTAACGCAACATCGAAATAAATGACCGACTCGCGGAGATCCAATTCAGTCTGGATTTATTTTAATAGCAATTAGGTATGCAATTCTGATTTGTCGGACAAAATGTGGGCGGCCGCACGAAATCTTCCCGAGAGCCGAGGCCCTCGAGAGGCTCGAGACGGCTTCCGATCGATGAGAATTATTCCATCTCGCTAGCCAACGATACGAGTTAACGAGTGCCTCGGCATGCAGAATTCCACACATGGCGAGCTTGATTTCTCGCGTGCGAATCCGAGAGGTACGCGGTGTTCATTAAAAAATTTATCGCTTCGCCGGAGTGAGCTTGGGATTCCTGTGTAATAAAGCGCGCTGTTAAATGCGTTAGCTTTTTCAGCTACATCGGGACACCGAGGATTCAGTGTCGGAATGGTTGTTTTGCGAGTTTTACGTTTCAGGCGGGACTTCGGACGGTATAAATAAATGCGAGCTGTGAAGATTATAGTGTCCGGCATAAAGAAAAAAAGGCCAGAATTGCCTTTCTTTCCCCCTTAAAAGCGGAAAAAGTTCACCCCGCTGTTTCCCAACTTCGTGCTAGTGAATTGATTGATTACCTCGAATTGCGTTCTAATGAAAAAGACTAAACATGCATTTTCTATTCTACTGATAGATCTACTCTCTCAGGTTCTATTCTACTCCTAGGTTCTTTAAGCTACGACAGTAGTTTGACCTATCTTTATATCTAGTAAATTTAACGCAAAATTGGATTCATATTTAAGGCTACTAATACCGAGTAAATGATAAAAGGAGATTAATATCTTTATAATCTTATTAATAGAGTGAACTTTAACATGACAAGAAAAAACAAAGTGAAGAAAAATTTGCAAATTATCAAGAATAAAATCGAGCTACGCAATGTCATAAAATGTAGGAATCGAGCAGGACAATTATGCGTTCAGTGAATTGCTTCTGAATATATATGTATAAATTTCTTTCGTAGAAATGATCTCCATGTCGAGATTTTCTAAACATATTGCTAAACCATGCAACCGAAAATTATCGGATTTCTTATAATGTTTATTTTTATAAATATAAATTATAAATATAAATTGTTTTTGCACTGTATGCTATTAAAAACAGATTTCTACTTTAAAGTAGCGTTCGATTAACTTCCATAATTTTGTCCATTTATTACAAAATAATAGCTATTTAATTCCCGAGTGTTAATATATCAAAATACGCTTCAATGATTTATTAAATTAATCTACGATAGATATCGTGAGATTATTAAAGAGAACGAGCGATGCCAAACAATGTCGTTGGATGGTATTATACTGTCTTGTGCCTGCCACGATGTTTCGTCCAATCTGTCGCTGCCAATAACTTCCGTTCTGTCAAGGATCAGAGAAATCTGAGCGTATCGCATCACGTGAACTCGCCGTCAACGTCCGTCTCGTATGCACCATCTGATTCCACCGTGCGTATCGGGTGCATCGGGGCTACGCTTACGGTCGCACGGGGCGCATGCACCTGTCTGCCAGTGTATGGGGGTCGCACGTACGCGGGGCTCTATGCGCGCGACCTATCGATCCTCCGCTATATTTTCCGCGTGCGGTGAGTCTTCTGTGAGCACGTCACGCACGTTTCGCCAGCGAGTTCGCGACACGATACGTGCGTGAGCTTTCGCGTTCAAACGGCGCCGTCTATTTACGTTCAATTTACACGGGAGGTGAGGTGTCCCTATTTTTTTTCTCCTCCTTCACGTGGCAACGGACAAAAAGCGTGCAACGCTGAAGGCGTTTAAAGGGCGATCGTCAGAATTCTCTGGCATGACTAATTCCGGAGGAATTTCGTGCATTCGATTAAATTGCGGCCCGCAAGCTCGCGAGTTCTGAGGGCGCGTGCATTCTTTGCGTTCGCCGCTCCACGACATCAGCCAATTGCGGATAATCAACAGAAGGTGGCCGGTGACAGTCGCCGGAATGCACCGGCAGGGAGATTTCGCGCAACATGACCCCGTGACCTTTCTCACCGGTCGAGAGGGGGCTGGGAAGGGGGTGGATAAGGGTGGAAGACTGTATTATTGGGGGAGGACAGAAAGGGGGATGCAGAGACGGGGTGGTAGTCATGGAGACTGAGTCCCGAGAGGCTTCCTTAATTCAAAGCTTGATTGGCTCGGGCAATCTTAAACTTGTATATGCCCGATAAAGTTCTCTCTTTCTCGCCCTCACTTTCGCGATTGCTCACGACCGCGATAAAGAAGCATACAGACTGCCAGCGCTTCCACACCATCTCGCGCTCTCCTCGAAACAACGGCGCGAGAGGACCATTCGGTATTTCCAAGCCATTTCAACCCCCTCAGATCGATCTTTAAAGTTAAAATGTTAAACCCGGGAAATGCTCTTGCTGTGAACTCTCACACGGTAGATTACCGTAATAATTCAAAAAATCGATATTCCTTTTAAATCTAAAAATCTTAACCTCCAATAAAAATTTAAATAACATTAGATTGTAAGGCCAATTTCAAATTATTGATATAAGTAGTATAGATCAACGATATATGTACGTAATAGTCCAATTATAATGAAATTTTATTAGTGTTTATTTCATTGTTTGTCACTCTTTGTTTGTTTCAATGTAATTATCTTTTTTAACTCTATATCTTTCTCTCCATCTCCATTCTCTAATTAGCTTATTATATTTTGTTATATACACTGTGTTACTTTGTCATCATTCTGAAAGAGACAGTATTCTCGCGACTCGGTTTCTTCCCACTGAATTGAATCGAATTAATTTCCTCTCTGAACCCTCCATCTATCCACTCTTCCTCTCCCCTTTCGCCCGTCGACGTCTAATAAAGTCAACTTTCTTCCGCGAAGCCGCAATCTTTCCGGCGACTTGCAGCTTTCTCTCGCGCGAGAAAAGCGATAAAACTGTCGGCTACTGTGGAGAAATGGAGACGGAGAAAAAGGAAATGGACGGGGAGTCAAGGCGAGAGAGAAAGGGAGAGAAAGAGAAGATGGAAATAGGGTGGAATATGATCTTCGCGTCGCATATTTGTCGAGTATTCGATACTCGCACTCGGGTTTCACACTTGACTCAGTGCGTTGTCGCTGATATTATGGTCTCGGGCTAGCAAGAAAGCAGAACAAGTTGCACAAAACCAGAGAGAGACTGCGCAAGGATACTGGTATTTACAGTTCAGTTGCTACACACCCCTATCTACTTCTCGGGTTAGCACTAAATCTAACGTCCTCCTATTTCAAGTATTCCTAAATCCTGAACTGTATACCGCGCTCGTCTGACGTTCTCTATACATCCCTATACGCGAGATATCGCAAAAAGCTCCGATGTCTTAATGTCAGATTCTTTGACGAATCAAAGATCGATTTTCCCTTAGTGGAGATATTCGATCTTCTCAGATCGTCTTGTATAAAAGCAAAAGCTAAATGTGACTCAGCTAAAAATATACACATATTTATAGACATTTTAATTAATTTAGATATAAAGACATTGTTAACTTATTTACAAAATTCCAGAAAGCTTCACATGATGGGTTTACTGTCACTAACAGACAATTCGCGACAGAAATTCCTAATAAAAAGAAATCCGCTACCGAGTGGATCAATAAAATTCACGGTTGGATTCCTGAATGGACCTGTTAATGTCGGTCAATACAATCGCCAATACCTTTAATTTTCGCGACCACGAGTGCAGCAGCACTGGCAATAATTCGCGGCGATAAACGGTCGGTATTAACCCGTTACTTTTGCTCGTGCATCGACAGGGCACATTCGATGAGAACGTCGCGTCGAAGCTCATTCGCAAAACGAGAAACAATAATCGCGGGGGAAGGGAGGGGGACAGCTTTCCGCCGTTTTCGGTCGAGCGATTCCCGCCTCGTTCCAGTTTTCGGCAATTGTGGCACATTGGCAGACACACACATACACATAAACGCGTATGTACCACTTCTATCCTTCCCCTTCCAACCACGCGTACCCGCGAACATAATCTCTCTAATGGAACCGCGAGATAATGCTCCGGAGGGCGATTAGTGCCTTCGCGGGGAACCCCGCTATATAACTCGTGACCAATAATTCAACAGATATCACGGGTATGTATAATGTTATCTCCATATTCGACGGATAAGTTTCATGCTGCCGTTTTACGTGACGTTGAATCGATAAAGATCTAATCGTCCACGATACTTCCAGAGACCTCGTTTTGCCAGAGGCTTTTTACTCGTTCACCGTTTCGCTGACCATCACACTTCCGTTTATATTGTTTCACAAAATAACCGAACTTCGTTTAATTCCTTGTTACCGTTTTGCATCAATATTGACGAAATCAAAACCCACCATGTTTCTGCTGCTTTTGTATCTCGCGAGAAATTGGCGAGCTATTAACGGCGAACATTCGGGAACGCTGTTAAATAAATATCACGTTAATGTGCGTCCCAATATCATTAACTATTTTAATAAAATATGATACTCTCCGCAACTTCTTTTTCTCTTTTTCTAAAATTTTATCGCCCTATCGTGCTTTAATTTTTTATAACGTAAAAATTAATTTCGAAGATTACGAAGTAACTTTGTTTAATTAATAAATAATAAATAATTGGAAAAATAAATAAATGACAACCTCTGTGTATAATAGAGAATAATTAAATGTTCTATAAAACATTTTCGGTCATCGAATGCGATTTCATAATCATCTCCAATTCATAACAATTTTTATGAGTTTTATACATTTTGCCTTTATATTTTTTAAAGCGCGGATTACTGTTCGATCTTGATAATTTACGCCGAAGCTGAAAATATAATCGCATTATTAAATTGATAGACAGTTTAATATTATTAGTAAGAGTTTTATAAGTCCAGAAAAAATTTATTGCGAAAAATAGCATTCAAGCGTAAAATTTGTTATTGGGAAAGAGATTGTTGTTACAAGATCACAATGATCGATGGTGTCAAGGTAAACTCAATTTGATAACTTGTTCAGTAAAAAGGATCTAGGGTGATGCAGAATTTTACATGCACGGCGGAAATGTCGATTTTGCCTCGCATGTTTATTAGCAAATCAAAGTTACGCTTTTCTTATAACATACTTGTCGATATAGGTCGATCATAAATACGTGACATTGAGACATGTCCTCATGAAACACGCGATGTTAGCTGAGTTCTCCTTGCGGTCATCCAGTTCGAACCGTCAAAATTAATCCGTGCCCCCGGCGAGAAATTTTACGAAGTGACGCAACTCTGTTAACTGAACGCGAACGTGCGTCGAAAATTGTGCAGAAATTATCACGCGCCTCGCGTTTCGGAAATTCAGGGGAAATGGTCACGGGGAATTGCCCGACGTGGAATTTAACAAAGATATTACAACGAGGTGCGCTTATTAATTTCACCATGCTCCAGAAACGTTTGGAAATTTTACTGGCAGAAACTTTCAAAGTTACACAAATCACTTCATGAAATTAATAACGGAGTGAAATATTAATCGTTAACACTTTGTAATTCGTAATTCGGGAAGTTACAAAGCTACAGATTTATACGTTATTCATATTTTTTTCCATTTTCATGTATTTTTATTTAACTTATTATTATCTCACACTTTAATATTCGAGTTAATGGAAAAATTACGGGAAAAAAATTTTTCTACATGTACAAATTTTTAAAAAATACGTGTTTAAATTAAAAATGAATATTTCGGTGGATTCGCATACATTTGCCGTTGTTTATGTACCCAAATGGGTTCCGTCATTTAGGAAATATGTCCATTTAGAGACAGTGAGTATAACTCAGCATAAATAAATATTTTAGTTAGTTTTTGCGCAACAGTGCACGGTGAGAAATAAAAAAAATTAAAAACATCGGGATTACCAGATAAATTATTCCGCATGGATCGTTCGAGGTAAGGAGACTTACGGTTCTTAAAGTTCGCCGTCACGTAGTAGAAATAGATACCGATACGGGATCGGAAAACTAAGAACAATCTATCCACCGAGTGCTACTTAATGAACTTTAGAGGGAACCGGTACTTTCCACGAAATGGCTGATATTACCCGTGGACGATGCCACAATATGAAATGTGCTTCCCGCAAGTCTCTTCCTACGGCGGAGTCGTTTCCCGGTCAGAGCGCGACCGCCGGAGGATTATTCCGCGAGATGCTCGGGAAATGCAAGGACCGGCGGCCGTAATTCCCAGCCTCCCGCAATTTCTTCGTAATATATTTTCCAAGCCGCGCCACTCGCATAACCAATATCACTTCCGTTGCTTTTGTTTCGCGGATCTCTCTCTCTCTTTCCGTCTTGAGTCGCCCGTGCTCCGGATTACTATGTATCCTCGCCCCCATCCCAAGTGGATTTAGACACTATTGACTGCGGAAAGGTCTGAAGATCGCGACGCTCCGGGAAGCAATTACAGCGTCGCGGACTTTTCGAGTCGCTAGAAGTTCACCTCTGAAAGTCGAGTCCTTGTACACAATTCCGTGGAAAATCCTAAACGTCGAGGACAACCGGAAATCATTGAAGCGGTAAATCTTCATCCCTTTGAATTTTAAGAATTTAGAAACATCGGATCTTCAATTCCATACCCGTGAATCTTGCATTTCTTTCTTTTACGAATGTTATTGAAATGCCCCGGGTTTTTAAATTTTCACGGAGACCGAGCGCCTGCAAGCCTTAGAAACTCGAGTCTCCTGACCACATTACTATATACAACTACCATTACCGCCTTGCACGAGCACCGTGCAAGTCTCAATCTACTTGGGGATTAAAGGAAAAATATATTCGAGCGTGCATTCGCGCAAATGGGAAAAGTAGGGAAAGCGAAGGCAATTTCCAGCCAAGCCCCGCTAGCTATTGCTTTCCTGTTCCGAACATTCTCTTTTGTTGCTCTCTCACTTTTTGCTTTTGCGTCGATTTCGCAGATAGATAACCGGCAGTGAAATAGTTCCAATGGTAAAAGCGTCAAAAACAAAAGAAAAAGTTATATATTTTATATTGCGACGTAAAAGCATCATCGGATCGACATGCATTCGCGTTTCCGCATCGACGGTTGAATTTCGAAAATTCGAAAGTATCCAAAGGAAGGAACCAAAAGGTGAAGCCTTGAAATCACTCTCACGCGATCGCGTGAGAAGAATCATTTATTTAATCCTTAACTAGATAGCTGCGATTTCCACAGCATTACTTAAAATCCCGACTCGAGAGTACGCGAATTTGTTTTCCGTCCGTGTCTTATACAGAAACCTCTCGATCAAGATTTGAAGCGCTCGCTTCAGGGCGGCATTAGAATAAAAAAATTAAGCGACAACAGTTGAATATAGATACGTCTCTTTGCCCAGTATCGAGCTATCGACGAAAGCGAGCTCGTGTCGAGCGCTGGTGAGCGCAAGTAATGCCGGCGATCAATCGTCCGTAGGTCGCATTGTTAAATTTTTAATCTCGTTTATCCCGAGTCAAGGGTAGACCGAAGGAGAGAAAAAGACGGCAAGCTAGAAAGCGGAAAGACAAAGAGATAGAAATTCCTCAAATGTCTACAGTCATATAAGACACGAGGAGTCTTGAGTTTCCTTTTAATAAACAAAGGAATCGTTACTCTGAAAACGTTAAACGGCTATGATCATCATATATTAAAAATTGTCTTTTATTTTATCTCTTTTTCGGATTTTAACGTAATTTTCGCGTTGCGGGAGAGATTCAGAGTTCAAGAATTATTTCCTTTTCGAGCAATTACACCTAAATGCGAAAACTACTACGCGATATTATGGAGCGGCAAATATCGTTTAAGGATAAAGAACCACGTTGGGATAGTCGCTAATATAGGATAATTCGATAGAGCGATAGAGCGGAAGAAGGAGCGCCGCGTCGACCGTAAAGTTTCTCGGGGAGAAATGAAATCTCGAAAGGAGTAATGTAAGAAAGTGGCAGGACAGTCTCTTAATTACGCCCGCCCCGACAGCCCGCGGAAGCGAGTAAGCACTTTTAATAGAGTACTCGCGGTAATTCACTCGGCGCTGATAGTCGCATCCGTCAACCGGAACTTTGCTTTGCAAAATCGCAATGGCGGCGTACTTTTTGGAGCGCCCGCCACGACGAAGAATTCAATTAACTCGCGATGGACCAAGTCCTCACCGAGAATATGTAATTTTACGTCTGCATAAATTATCACATCCCTGAGAACACGCGCCTTCACGCCCTGAATGAACGGGAGAAAATAAGGTTTCCAAATTTTTTATTCGCACATCCAATATTGTACGCGACACGACATTTCATTGGATTCGCCCTCGTTAAATTTTTTTCAGGTCCAGATATTGCCCTGCCCTTATCGGAATATCTTGTCTAGATATTACGATATTAGATATTATAATTTTCCAGCTGACAGTTTGGCTTCTATAAATGTCTGATGCGATGTAACAAGTTAAATTATAAGATTGAAAAATAAAACTATCTTTGCCCAGCCAAAAAAGATTCTTGATTTTTTTTAACATTTGTAAAGCTAATGAATATTAAGACGATATATGCATTTTAATTCACATCAAGTTTTTCCTTCGGACAGTAGAAAGAAGATGTTGAAATAAAATTGAAAGAAAAATTTTATCTCGTAATCTTTTGCGTTCGCTCGGAGAAAGAAATATAAATTCTAGAATATTTCGAGGCTTCTTGCGCACTTTTAAATCTTTGGCTTCCTAATTCTGAAATTCTTATACTAATCTTTTTAGATCCTTGGATTCAGCTAGATGATTGAATTAAAAAAAAATTAATAAAGAAAATGAATTTTCTCGAGACTGTCTTAAATTCGTATCACAATTTTCAGTTTCTCTATTAAATGATATCAAAGAGCCAAAAGAGTAGCAGACGAGAGGAGGCAAACATTCAATATTTAATTATTTTCTCTATCTGTAAACCGATAATATCAATTTTTTATGCGTAATTTTAAAGTTTGAAAAAATAATTAATTTTTAATGTAAAATATGATGAAAAAAATATGATGAAAATATTCCATTAAAACGTAAACAAAATTTTAGGAATGCTGTAACACATGTATTAAACTCGAAAGTCAAATCGAATATGTATTATATATACGTATAATATTTGTAGTTTGATGTTGCAGTATAATTTAACATAATTTATTATAATTAATAATGGTAATTTAAGTAAATTACCGTTAATAATCACAAATAATCATTAATAATGTTATAATAATATTGTGATTCCCCGTTCTAATAAAATTTCTGCAATTATTCTTCTTATTGTAAATTTTTAGTCAAATCCACTTCTATAACTTCTTCTTTGCTTTAATTCGGGAAGCCAATTACTACTAACCTTTTTTTGTTTTATTTTTTGTAAAATTCCACTCGTGTAATCCTGCTTCAGCTTTAATAAACCAACGGTGATTTATTTATCTTCTTCCACTTTATATAACGAACGAGAAAATTCCGACGTTGTTGGTAGCGGTGAAAAAGCAGTGAACGAGCGCGCTATAATAAAACTGGGCTGGGGTGTCCATTACCTCGCGATTACGTGGAAAAACTTTCGCGAGGATTCTGATAATCGAAAGACCGTGCTCGGCGAAACGATGATGCGATATACTTTGAACGAGAAATAGTCCGGAAGCTTGTCTCCTACCTATCGGGCGCGAGATTACTTCGTAGAATTTTCAGCGAAGTAACTTGGTGGTTCTGGAAAATTTCAATAGTTTCCATAATAATCCAACTCTCGTCGCGCACTCGTTTGATTGTTTTCTCTCAATTTAATTGTCACATCACGTCAGGAGATGGCTTTTTACCCAAATTATTATAACCAGAATTGTTTAAATATTAATTTTGTAACGTTTTTCTATTTTTCACTGTAGATTTTGACAGTAATGAAAAGTGTCATAAGTGCATTTGGGCAAAAGTTTTGCAAGTCCTCTCATCTAACCAAATATAGAAAGTATTATTTAAAAAAATTTATAAAAGCGCTCTTTGTCAATAAAATTAAATAAAAACGTCCTTTGCATACGCTTTAATTAATTTTATTGATTTGAATATAATTTTGAGCTCTCACAACTTAACTTTCGGAGAAAATAATTACGCAAATGAATTTTGTGAAAATTTTGCAATTACAAGATTTTTCATTGCCATCGAAGAAATAAAAAAGTATACGATGACATAAAACTCATGATTTACGCTCAAAGTGTGTAATTCGAGGTAAATATGTTATATATTTTATAATACATAAAATATGTGAAAGTAGCTTGCGCGAAATTTTATTCCGAGGACGCGATATTTGTCGACGACGACGTCCCCGAAAGTCTGAAAGATGCAAATGCTCGACCCTTCGCAACTTCACGGAAGGACAGCGTCGAGGATAATTTTACCAGTAAACTTCAGCCATCAGCTGTCGCGGCCTAGCTGAGCGATCCTTTCGTCGATAAGTGTAATATTGTTTCCTCGACCCCGTTCGCTCTACCTTTGCCTCGCCCATTCCCCCTCGCCCCTCTTGGCCGCGATCCATCCCCGATGCAGCCGGTGAAGCGAAGTGATAAAGTGTCCCAATTGTCTGATTCGCTCGGTATATGGAAGTCACCCCTACCATCCTTCTCGGTCCCCCGGCAACCATCGGCGGTGAGGAATACTGAACGTGCTCGGGGTGAAAATTCGAGTCGTCGCCTGTGGCTAGATCGACGCGAATTAACTGGCGTTCACGCGTGGGTCCCTCGACCCTTTTCTTCCCAAATCGTCGCTTCGCCCAATGTTCGGTCTGTCGGGTCGCCACGGATTTTATTCTCCGGCATTTCCCACATACCCTATCTTTCGACTTCCACTTGACAGACGAATGCGCGCGCGAACGAAGATTTTAAGCGACGTGGAGAGAGAAGATTTTAAGCAACACGTTCGCCCGATTGCGACAATATTGAATGAAAGTGCGAGAGATGTAACGCAATTTTCACGAAAGTTTCGAACGAGGAGAGATCGGGGAACGGGAGAGGGATTATTCCTTGGCAATTGACCTAATGTATTGGCATAACTGCAATCTGATAATCTTCAGGAACGCCTAATATTCAGCCACTCAATCGACCGTGACAATCGCATTCATCACACGCAAATTGTAATCCATTTAGGCATTATAACCGAATTTAATCAATTAGCGTAGTAGACACAGAGTGTCCTAAACGATCGAATGGCATTTCGAATATTAAGAAGTTGAATGGATAACAAAATTATATCTTTCGGTTCACTTCAGACGGGATAATTTTTATCCGAAGCTCTCATTTATATTATTTATAAGATTATATGAGGCTAAAAGTTATGAAATCGTTTGCCAAAGAAGAATCGATTACAAATTAGCTCAAGAAATTGGCTTAAAAAATTAATAATAAAAGTATTACAGCACGTAACTTCTGGGAGCGAGAATCGACATTAAAATGTAATTTCTATCTGCGTTCTGTCAATTATACTGACAATGAGAGTATATACCCTTCAGTATATGTATTACAGACTTCATTTTTATGTTCCAAAAGTAATCCTTTACCAACTGCTTTACCAACCTGTTTAGTGACATTTACGTAATTGTTCTCCTCTTCAAGTGAGATCCGCCGTTTCCGGGGTGCCACTGGCACTTTGGCGTAACGCCGATTGTTCGTCACCGAATAGAAGCACTTTGTCGAACTCGATCCGCCGCGTCGCGGCGCGGGGTCGTTCCTCGGGCACCGTCGAGCCGCTCATGTCTCGAGTCTCAGCCTTCCCTCGCACGGATGCGTGTCGGCTCTAGTTTAAAGCGCGATCATACGAGCGATCTTGCGATACGTGTGCCGACGGATTCAGGTCCCCCGCTCGTCCTCGACGCGCACTCCATTCCGCGGATCTAATCACGTTTCACATACGCATACGTGCGCTTCACTTGTCCGAGTCTCGGGGTGAACGCCTTCTCTAGGCGCTTTCTAGGCGACGAGTCTCCCCAATTAGCGACGTGGATCGTTTGTAATCGCGGCGTGGCACGTCGCCGCCACGCAAGCGAACACTTGACAACCGATAGCACCGTATTGATTCGACGTCCTTGCCGTAGCAACATCGCGGCGATATCGCAGCAACATTGTGCATCCCCTTAGCGATCCTCTTAGGGGCTCCTCGCGACTGCGCTTCCTTCCGCTCGCCGGCCGATTGCTACCATCCTCGCATTCTTCCTCCTCCATCACGGCGGCGGCTAACACGGCCGGCTCTTTCCATGAAAGGAGATCTTGCGGTCGGATCCGTGCCGAGGAAGCATTGTCCCCGTTTCGCCAAGGAAATTGCAGCCGCGATACACGCCGGCGAGTCTGGTCGCGCGTCTCGAGTAAACGTGGTAGTGTTGTAGGTCTAAAGAAGTTGTGTTATTTAACCGTTTAAGCTCTGCGCCGTAAGAGCGGATACAATATGCCACGCGGATATTTCGAACGACCTTCGAAGACAACTTGAGACGATCGAGATTCCGACATTCGGAATTGAAGATTTCAATATTCTGAGCGGAATTTTCAATTTTAAATACCAAGAAAGATCGAAGGCCAACAAATCGGAATTTAACGCATAAAAATTCTGTGATCTATGTGAGGAACGCGAGGTTTCGCCCGATTCGAGGTCCAAAGTTTTATGAATTTTGAGAAAAAAATCAATCATTGCAAATTCATCGCAATTGCCTAGCATTTCCGATGTTCAAATGATTGGGGAAAACAAAATTTCATTCGTCCAAATTCCAAATTCGTAGCGCAAAAATACACGAGCACTTCGCGACAGTTTAACGAAAAATCGCAATTGGAAACCGCTGCATGTATATACGGGACTTTCAAATATGACCCCGGTTCTATCGTGAACAATAATCTCACGTACATATTACACGGCGGTAGCGTTTACGCGAAATAATACCGGCATTTTATCCTCCATATCAGATTAAACAAAAAAAAATCTCTATCGTATTTCACGTATTCCCGATCACTCGATATATGATAAAAAATGCGGGATATACATACTCCTTTTTAATCGCTTTCTACGCGAGGATCCATTAAAACGAAAGCAATTTCAGCACACCTGCTCGTGCCTGTATCCTTTTTCGCGGCAGACTGCTCCAAGAATTTCATCGCAATGAGCAAACGATCAATTTTCAATGTAATAATCATGTACTACGCGCGCCGCGATTCGCATTTAGCGAATTTTTAATCAAGCAAATACCTCCGCCACCCATGTGACCGCATCGTTTCTCTCTCTCTCTCCTCTTTCATTTTATCACGGAATTAATTTACGCACAGGAAAATTATCCGCGAACGAGATCTAGATATTATTCGAATGAAATTATTCCATTAGATTAACCCTTGCTTTTTTTCATATAATTATTCGCTGCTTTATTTTGATAATCAAACGAATTTCTTCGCAATTTTTTCTTTTATTTTTTTCCTTTCAACGCTGCCGCATAATACAATAAAGAATTTTTTTCTTACAACGATGGCTTTCAGAAAAAATGCCATTGTGTTTCCGTTTGCAGATTCTTTCACTAATTTGGAATAAAGCAAGTAACATTTAAATCCTCTAATTGATCAAAGAATGCGAAGGAATCTTTGTAAACGTTCGTCATTTCAAGCTTTGAAACGTATACATAAAATAATCTTTCTTTTGCAAAAAATAAAAAGGACGAAGGAGAGAATCGTCTCCGCTTAATGAGTTTGCGGAATAAAAGACATTTACTCTTGCCTAACCACAGCTATTCCAACAGTGCTTGTGCAGCAATATTGGCCGGCCAACCTTCTTATCGTACTTTCGTAAGCTATTCGCTTTTTGGAGTCTGTAGTTAACGAGGTGATCAAAAGGATCTCACCGCAAATTTGGCGAAATGTCGTCTGAAAGGTAATTCGGAAGGGTGACTTCGACCTTTGAGAAAATTAACGTGGGTTCATCAATAATTTTTATACCGTCATTATTTCTTGTTACTATCGTTTCCTTATTATATTCCTGTACTCGAATATTCACTCTTTTACAAGGTAAGAAAAAAAGGAGAGAGAGGGAGAGATATTATATTTTCGTGCAGCAACATTTTCTATAATAAATATGGATTATTTATAGAAAGGAAATTGTAGACAATCTATCTTGCGAGATAGTATTATCATGGTTTCTCTCTACTGTTTATAAATATGAATTAATTCTAACACATAATACATGAACAATGAATTTATGCATTAAGTTAGTATAACGCGCTTAGTCATTTATCTTCTATTATATCGTCTCGTACCATTTTAACGATAGTTTCATTAATTATATTCTAAGTTACTCTTATTTTTGCCGTATTTTACTTGATCGTGTTATATAAGAGCATATATATCGTTGTGCCAATAATTTTACATTCCGTTATTCAATATTGCATCGGCCTTCGTTGTGCGAACGTATTTATCGTTACGTTGTATTGTTTAATCCAATTATTCTTTATCCTAGTCAGATTGTTTAAATTCTATTAATTAATAATCTCCGCTATCCATCATTTCAATTGTGTTACCTAACACCTGTTAAATTATACTAGTCTTCTAATCGACAGTTTTTGTATATAATTTTATTTTTCAATCACCTTTTCTCTCATTTTGTAGTATTTTGTGGATTTAATTTATTATTCTAGATTCTTTTTTACTCGAGTTTTTCGCTTGTAAAAAATCAATGAAAATTTCTTATTCAAGTCGCACATTTTGTTAGGTTACAAAATATTTCGCTTTTCTAGTGCGTTTAATAAAATTCCGTTATTTATTCCTGTCTACCATAATTGTGCCATTTTTATCCTGATTTTATTATTCGCGCTCTGTCAGGTGCCGTTATTCAGTTCTACTGCTTCATATCCCTTTGTTTAAACGCACCGAAAACAGGAGTTCGATGGAGGACAAAACGCCGATTCATTTTTCCCGTCATTTCCCGCGGTAGTGATAATCATCCACTATACAATATCCGCTTTTCCGATAACGCGGAATAATTCATCGCGAACGGGAGTGCAATCTCTCGTAGTTTTCAACAACACGGATTACGATTTCAGCGGTATTTCCTAGGCGCCGATCTTTTCCTCCCTCCCGATAGACCTTTCAAAATACATGAACTGTTCATCACTATGTTCCACGCATTTCGGAAATCGATCGTCTCGCACTCGACGCGAAAAGCCGGGAAGCGCGATCCCCGACGCCTCGCCGAGATCGTTGCTCCGCTGATCTTTCCGTTAAGCCGTACAAGGATCCTCTCGGATCTACCGGCAGATACCTCACACACGAAGGCAGTGATCGACGATCTTGATCGGCCGTCGTGGGACTGCGAACGCCCAGTATAATATACTAAGTATACGCGTGATGCACAAGTCAGTTCTCCTCGCGCTTTCGAACCGTGCAACGGCACCGAGGAACGACCGCCGGCGGCGGCAGCGGCGGTATTCTCGTCATCGTCCCTGTCGTCGCCGTCGCCGTCGTCGTCGTCGTCGACGTCGACGTTTCGTCGTTCTCACGCGCGCGTCTTCCTGGGCGCGACCGGTGACACGCTTCGCGCGCGGCGATCCTAAGCGGACTCGCGTCAATTCCGCCGTGGAATCGTCGCCCTCCACGGCAACGGTGCCGCCTTCCTCCCTTCACCCCTGCCGCCGACGGCGCTCATCGATCACGGCGTCTGGTCGTCGTTGTCGTCGTCGTCACCGTCGTCGTCGTCGTCGTCGTCATCGACGGCGTCGTCGTTGTCGTCGTCGTCGTCTCGAAGAGAGATCGATCGAAGGCACAGCCTCCGCTTCGACAGTGGATCTCGCGATTCGCGAGGAAGTTGTCGCGCGCCGCGCTCATCAGGAGGGATGCATGGGCGAGAGGAGGGGGGAGGGGGGCCGCGAGAGGATCGCGAGAAGAGAGCGGGAAGGGAGGACAACGGTGGTGCGAGAGGGAGGGGAGGAAAAGGGATGGACGATTGGACACTGCCTGTGACAGGCGAGCGAGCGACGCCCGCTCCGAGGATCCGAAAGAGACACCCACCAGGACTAGGCCCGAGGATGCCGATTATTGAGGGTGGGGGATGGGGGTGGTGGACGTAGGAGCGGGAGGAACTCGAAAGTGAGAGAGAATGAGAGAGATGTGGGGAAGTGAAGAGAGAGAGAGAGAGAGAGACAGAAAGAGAAAGAGGGGGAGACAGAGAGAGAGAGAGAAAAGGAGAAAGAGAAAGAGAAAGAGAGAGCGCGCGAGGCGAGGCGAGCGAGAGAAGCTGCCAGTGGTGAGCGTCCGCCCGCTGCGACGCTCCCGACAGGACTGCGTCTCGCTCCCCATTTATGCCTTTCCTACCCCAGTCGCGGCGCAGCCACCCTTGCGCGGCCCCCTTTTCTAGCTTGGTTTCCACACCACGAGTAGAACGAAGTCACCCTGCCGCGCTTCTTCCGCCCCTTCTTCGCCGCTCACACGCTTCGTCGACTACACGCGCGGCGACGGCGGGGACCCGGCGGAGGGCAGCGGTATACAATTCTGCCGCGTGCAAGCGTGTAAACATATTTGCGTGCTAGTTAACTTCGCGCGTATGGGAATGGAGGAGAAGCGAGGAGAGATTATGTTTTAACACAACCGACAATCCCGACGACTTTCTTCAGCGTCCGCTTCTCCGTCGAATCGTGTACGGAGTACTTTCTTTTAATGAATGTGGTTTCAGCAATTAGCTGATAATTAGTTGGTAATTAATAATAGAAATTAGTTGGTACAACCGAGGGATTTCTATTCTGGGGATTCTGCTTCCAGCGAAGTTTACTGAATTCGCCGTATGATGAATATTCATGCAGCCGTAATTTGCCGTGCATTCGGACTATCCCTTCACCTGCGAGTCCAATGCGCATCCCGAACACTTGTTGGCCAACTATGTTTAAAACGCATCTTGACTCGCAATCTGCCGCGACAGAGATTGTTTCCGAACAATGTATAACAACGATATTTGCGGCTCCCGGGTGAGTTCGGACAATCGTGTTTAGTGTTCTCGGCGACATGGAATAATGTAGTACCTCGGCGTTACGTAGTGTCCCTGTTAACCGGACGGATATTGCAGTCCCGTCCTTGAAACTCGATGTAAAGTATTGTAAAAATGGGCTTAACCGATGAGGAAGTGGGGTGTCCATGCGGCGCCACTTGACTCGTCGTTTATCAAAGCCAGCTGTTTCCTACCTCGCGATAGCGTTGCGAATCGAGCACGTGGTCGGCAAAAATAAAAATAGCAGGTCGAGTGTGTCTGTGTGCCGTCGCATGGGTGTACGCCTATACGCGAAGGAATTTTGCATTCGTTTGAAAGTGAAATTAGCGAATACTACCCGCACTTGAACTTTCCATCCCTCAGAAGCTTTCCGCTGTACTGACAGGGCCGCGTTAGCATTCAAATTCTACTTCCATCTTTAATAACAGACTCTCTGATGAATTTTCAATTTGTTCTCGAGATGATCGAATGATAGTTGAATATTATGTTACGTATGAGATCCAAGAATTTATTCTGTATTTCTTTTTCGGTTCAAAGGTGTAAGAAAAGATGTTAAGATAAAATAATAATTTTTATTTTTCAATATAATCACTCATTTTTTTCAATACAAAAGAATGAATTAATTTTTCTATATTACTAAAATACAAAAACATATTTTTATATTTTAAATAGTTTAACACTGTGGAGGTCACTTCTTTGTGACTCTTAACAATAGTTTTTAATGATCTTTTATTTTCAAAGGTATTGAAATAAAAATAATATGATAAAGAATAATTACATTAAAAAGTAACAACGATTGTTTAATTTTATCTCCATTTCATCGCGAATTTAATGTTGTAGCAAACATAGTCATTATATGGCTAACAGATTTAAGAAGACTAATTTTATTTATTAAAATTGTTTTGATAGATCTGCATATTATTTTGCTCCTGTAACAAATTTACTCTATATTTCTTTTTCTTTAGTCTCTCCAATTTTATTTATTCTCATATTGCAACATGTAATTAGCAACAATTTTGTTGTAGTAATAAAATGCACAGATAGATAGTTTATTTTAACAGCAAATTAAAATGTTTTTATAAACAAATATTCGGAGAAATGTTTTCAAGCAAAACAGATGTTGCTGTAACATGAAATATCGAAGCGGCAACGATTTTGCTGCGATAGCTAAGTTATTTTTGTCTGCGTAGAAAATTGCGACCTCAAATAATGCGGATTAAGCGGAAAACAGGAATTTTATTATCCGACTTGCACAGTTTCCAAGGAAACACAAGTACGATTTATATAAGTTGATTATTGTTTGATTACCGCGATGATTACATGTTGATTACCGCGGCAGTTAAAACGTCGAGATATTTAAAGTTCTTCTTCTGGCGAATGAGTTTGCTACTACAAACAGATTATTACTTGTTCTGCAATTAGTTTCAACTGAAACTTTCCTCGGCGAAATACACGTGGTGATATAATACACAATAATTCAGTTAAGTACTCGTTTTTTTATTTCAATGTTGGTTGCGTCGAAGAGGAGAAAAGAGAAAAAGGCAGGGAGAAAATAGGTCTATAAGCCTCATAAGAACTAATTTCTCACCCTCGCCCTTGATGGGAAGCTCATTACTGCCAGGAGCTCGGCTTTGATGCGGAAAACGGGAAAATCGATAACGTAGCGACGGCTCGAACTTGGCCGCGGTCAGTGAAAATGTCGTTTCTCCGTGTGTGGAAAACACAATAGGACGGAATTTCGGCAAATGAATAATATTATCCGGCACGCGTGTCACGCGCACCGTGGTGATTTTGCGCTTGCGGTAGCGGAGCGCTAAGCCTTCGGACAGGTGTCAGATTTGAATGCGCGCAATCAGTTGTGTGCTACGTGTAATTAGTGTAATTATGAGGGTAATAGTCGCGCTAACGCATTCGCACATCGATCATCGTTGGCTAACATTCCGGATAACGCGCGTTAAATTGCATAAATCAATAGATAGACAGGCTGCGCCGGGATTATCCACGACGGTGATGGCTCTAGGGTACTTTGTATACAATGTGTTGGGTCACTCGATCCCAGAAAGCGCGTAGGATTAAAACGCGTGGCCGAATCTCCGGTCAACAAGGTAAATCTCTCGAATAAACGGAATGGCCAAATTTACTATTTACCGTAAGTCCGAGGGATTTTCCGACGTGTGTTGTGATCGCGCGCACGTTTCTCCCATCTCGAATTCTACAATGTCGGATAGTGACACGAGAGAGCCTCCGGGCTCGAGCAATTACGACGGGGCATCCCTTCATTTGTCCACTATAGTCAGTGACGCGAGCGTTCGGCTTATCAGAGATGCACGCGTTTCTCGTTACTTGCACATCAACTCTCAGCTATTTCATGACCGAATTAACCTGGCAGGCTAACTCCATCGGAAGCTTGCGGTGTACACGTACCTAACTTCAACAGCTTTGTCCATTAACGGAAATTCCAACGATTTCGGCACCAAATACAAGATTAGTAATGATTAGTATGAAAATTAATTGAATACGCGTGAAAAAGAAACGATTTTTCGAATAGATACATCGAGACGTTTACGGGATTGATAAACGAATATAAAATTTAATATATAGGGATATAAAATTTTAGAGAAATGTCCGTAGACAGAAGAGAGGAATAAAGTTATTTTCCTCCGTCCCTAAATTTTTATTATCAATCTCAAGAATTGTGCCATTACGAGATGTAAAAGTATCTAGATGCAAATTTACTGAGGAAATCTGATAAGAAGTTAGGACTTTAATGGCGACGACAAAAGGGGAGCAATGTGTTTTGAATGTATTTTACTGATGCAGGGGGTTGATAGGCATAATGGAAGACCCAATGAGGGTGGTTGATAGGGAAACGAGAAATAAATGGAACTAACATAGGACTATCGTTCACGTAACATCTAATAATCCGCTATTTATTTCGCGCACGTCACTAAAAGCTCTCTTCGAAAAAGATTCCAGATCGGCAGAATAATATCTTAAAGTTGACAGAAGAAGTTATCGAAAATTTCGTTTTCTATTCGTTTTTTCTTTGATATTAATTGATTAATTAATTGTAGTTAAACTTCAAAGAAGCTTTATTGATATTAATCATTAATTATCCATGCAATTTCACTTCCTTTTTTATAACAAGACAAGAAATAACTCTTTTGTAGAATTTATTATAAATTAATAATTAACATTTTCATGTTCCTAACTTTTTAATTTCAAACGTCAAATAACCTTGGCAGCCTAGTCTGAAGGTTCTAACTTTTTAATATTCCACGAGGCACTAACTTCTCAAACTTTTAACGGTAAATACAATATCTCAGGCGCGAGAATATTGGACTTGAAAATGGCTGTCGTAAGATCTTTCCGATCTGCGAAACGCGCGGAATGTGATACGCGAATACAAATACGGCGGTCACATTTTTTTTACTTCGCACAACGGCCGAGGAAAGGGGAAAATGGAAGAAGTTTTCGCAGTGGAGGGCGAAGTAAATCCACGTCGTGGATGCTGCGACCTAAATCACGCCGATGGGTAGTCCGGGTCTTTAAGGTTCTTCGACGACGACGTCTCCGATAGCGTCCCAACGAGAATGTCGAAATTAGATTATACGGGAGGATAAATGCCGTTCTTGTGTTCGGACATTATTCCTGACGAAACTCTTCCACGGAGATTTGTAAAGTATGAAGTGTTGGAGCTCTTTCTAGGCTCTTGATTCTTAGACCTGTAGAACCCTGCTCTTTTACAACCCTGAATTATTGAACCTTTATTTTCGACTCTTATTTTCGAGAGATAAATCCTCGGCTCCCTCAGATATATTATCCTTATATTTCTATGTGAAACTATTGGATCTCTCGATGTCTTCGGAACTTGCAATCTTCGACTCGTAGACTCGTATATTTTCGATTCTTAAATCCTCAACGTTAATCACACCGGAAACGGAACGTTGATATAAAGTTACTGGCGGTGTAAAAAATTAACTGTGACGATAGCTCACCACCACGAAACTGCAACGTACAGCTATGTATCTGTCACTGTAACGATATAAAGAACTGTATCACGACTGATCTGTTTTATAGGCGAACCGTGACCCCTGCAATTCGCAACACACGTGACGCGAATAAAAATAGCCTAAACTCGAGAGAGGGAGAGGAAGAGATGCGATCTAGGGATTGATTAATCTTTCACTCCTGGCATTTTCAATCACGGACGTGATTCGAATTATGATTTATGCCCGTGCCGTTGTAACGAGTCGAGGAGAGATAAGGAGCTTACGACAAGTGACTTGAAGTTAATACTTAAAGTTAATTTATCAGACAGAAGAAAAAAAGAGACGGCCGAATTTCCGGAACGAACTCGTTTCCGGCGAGCGATGCATTAGTCGTAAATGTTTATCGCTGTTGAGATATCGGTCGCCAAGAGGCACGGTATAGATACGGCAAGTGACGGTTGTCGCTGTAGTCTATAAAGTTCGTAATTTCGATAAAAGCGATACTGCCCGTTCGCCTTCGTGGAAACTGCCAATAACCCTTGTAGTGCGATAGTCCTCGCCCTGCGTAACTAATATACGAAGTTTTATGGCCCGAAACTATTCGCCGGAAACGGGAATTTTCTCGGTGGGATTTATGCCGACTCCGTAATAAACGCGATGCATCGCGTTAAGGTGCACCGAGGGAATCGCAAACTTAATCTTATCGCGTTGCTGCTCGTTTCGATACCGACTCGTCGTCCTTTCGCGAAAAAATCACCCTCTTCGCAATGTAAGGATTTCACATTTCGATATAAATGTCCCCTTTTTTATTTTATGAGATTCCGTTTACAAAAATCCGCTTAGATCCTAGCTGTAACTTCCGCACCGATTATTACGAGCATCCCCTATCTCACGGAGAGAAAAACGTACAGCGTGCAAACGCCTCGAAGCTGCATGACGCGCATTCCGTAACACGAAAGCAAAGATTACGCTCGTAAATTGGGAAAACACGCAGCTGTAATACAACTTGAATATACTTTACACGTGTACGTATTCACGGTTGCCCTAGATCATTCTTTAATTCAAAGCCGATTTTTTTTTCTCCGAAAAATACAATACGATTTTTTTCTTCAATAACGTTTTACCTTTCAGCGTTAAATATTAGAATTCCGAGTTAAAATTCTGTTGTAAATCGAGGCGAAAATTAATGATGAAAGTGATAAGAGTGTGGCATATGATATCAATTTTTAATTACGTGGAATATTTTTGAAAATAGTAATACTATATTACATATTTCTCTTGCATTAACATAACAGGATGCAAAATAATATATGAACATCTGTGCAATTATTTAAGCATTTAAATAATACGCCCTCATAATCACGAGATCGCCAACAGAAATTCAACGAATAAACACTCACATCTCGCGAATCGACGAGCAACTCGATCGCGACTGCCGCTCATGAATTTTTCAGTAGAAGCTTGTTACGCATTCCGCATAAATGTCAAGGCGATTTATATTGCTACCGCGGCCTGCCGTATCGTTTTTTAATTTCTGCCTGACAGCCGGAATCGATATGACGCGCCCCGCTGATGTTCCGGGCTCTAAAATCCTAAAGTTTCAAAACGCGCGGATGTGCCGGCGTACCAAATGCGCCAAAGATTCCGACTTGCGAAGTCCGCGGGAGCGTCGGACTTCTGAAATTCCGAAGTAGCTATATCTCCGCAACCCGGAGTTCCGAACCCTAGAACTCCTAAGTCACGGAGTTTCGAAGCGCAAGAGTCAGCTCCAGGCGGACCCGGAAAATCTCCAATGTCCTTCCGTCGATTCAAAAATGCCGGAACGTCAAAATATCGGAGGGCTAAAAAAAAAATTACAATCTCAACAACGAAATTCCGAGAGTTCGAAGATTCGACATTTTCCCCTCGAAATTCACGGAGCACCGAAGGTAAGATCGAAGAATTAATTGTGTCCCTATATATTGTTTCGCGGCAGCTTTAATTTCTACGCGAAGGCTGAAATCGATATGCGGCGTGCCGCTGTGTTTCGCGCGGGGTGTATTTCACTCGATGGGGACTCGATATCGAGATATTGGTATCAATAATTCATGAGGTACAATACCGTGTTATTCAAGGGTACCCGTAACCAGATCCCACGCGGATTCGGCGAGACGCGCAGCATGAAGCGGTACGTCATGCGAGGAATTAATGGTGTCCATTACGATGATTTATGTAAGGCGTACGATAGATCACATATAATCACGCGCAGGTGTATCGATGATCCGCGAGCGCGTTGATTATGCGAATCCATACGAATTATTACTGTTAATACGGATGTCCTACGCGCAACGCGGTAGTGTGTGTACTCGATTAATGTTTCACGGGACATCGCGCGTTATATGCATCAAGTAAAATTTGTTTTTTTTCCGAAGGTCTAAAATATTTAACCTCGAATTCCAGATCCAAAAATTCTAGGAAGCTAAACTTGCAAGATGTTCAGGTTCGAGAGATTTAAAGCTCCCTGGGTTTCAAGAAGGTCCCGGAAGTCCCAAGAATTTCTACAAGTCTGAGAACGCTTAAATTCTAGGAATGTCTGTATTTTCCGGAAGGTTGAAAATACAGAAGTTCGTGAGTCTGTTAAAGATATGGTTACTATAGTTACTATAAAAAAAATTGGAACAATACTTGCTTAAGAGTGCTTACTAAGTTGTCTCATTATTTTTCAATTTTTGTTAAAATAATATTTTACTTTTGCAATTGATCAGATATGCGGCTATTTCGTCCGGGAAATGAAACAAATTGCCACTCACGTTTTCAATGGAAAAACTTCTTTAATCGAGCAACTTCAAGCGCGATAATAATCTGATATATAAGATAGAATCAGATAGAAAGGGAAAGGTGTCGAAGAAGAACACTGTCTGTATATCGTAGCAAAACTCAGATCGCCATAAAATTTCTCTTTTCCTCAGCTATTTCCTTTCTGCTTCTTGCAAAAAGGCTTTATGATCAAAGCTGAATCAAGATGAGCGTTTACAAAAAGTGAACAAAAGAAGAGTCTTCCTTACAGTGTCCCGCCCTTCCCTTTAAGAGGAAGAAGAAAATAAAAGAAGTAAAATTTCTTGCCTGCGAAAAGGACTTATTTTTTCGATATATTCTCAGACTTTATCATATAGCGTTTCCTTCCGAAAAGTATTCAAAATATTATACTAGAGAAGAAACTAATATACAATAATAATTAAGAAGAAAAGGAATTTCTCGTTATAGATAATTAAAAAATGTCGAAGGTATAAAATTTCCGAGTTTTAAAAGAAATTGTAAAGCTCAGAAATTTCAAGTTTTTGTAGAAGAAGAAATAGGAATTCAATTATGCTTTATAAAGTTGCAGTAAGAAAAATTAATAAGTTATGCAAAGTACAGAATTTTTCTAATAATTAAATAGAATATATCGAAAAATAAAGTTTGACGAGTTTCAGATAGTTTCACTAAAAAATAATACTGTAAAATACGCTTCTATTAAAGAGAATAAATACCGAAACTAAAAGTATGTCAAATGTGTCAGTGTCGTTATGACATAATGACTCATTTAAAAAAATATTTCATTCAAAAGAATCTAATTGTTATAATATATAAACTTCATTCTAGTGTTACAGCTGTCGTGTTATTTTATCACCCAGCTTAATAATCCAAATAACTAATGAAATAACATTAGTATCCGACACAGTTTGACTAAAAATTTTTAGTTGTTGTACAGGTACAAATATTTCGTCACATTTGTTGTCGCGACTAGACAGTTCTCAGTACTACGTTTGTTCTCATGACTTTATAAAACCCGTATTTGCGAGTTCTCGAGAGAGTTTCAGAATTGTAGTTGCCAGAAACATTTTGTTTCCTCCGAGTGTAGCGGAGAAGCGTTTCGCCAAACATCGCGAGCTGCGAAGCCGAGATCGAAAGCTTTTAGCACACGATGAAGTGTCAGGGATCAGCGTTATCCGCGCCGAGCGTATGCGCGCACGTATGCAACGTACTCATCTCCGCGAAGGATAAAAATAAATCCTCGCGTTAAATACCGGCGATATGAATTGCGGCGCGCACTGGAGCGGCAGGCACTGGAACGTCGGAGGCGAGCGAGAATCTGAAATTTAGTTGACGGTGGCCTACGAGGGCTTATGAATTCGCAATGCCAGTGTTATCGTTCCCATCCGCGCGCCGCTTTATCATTCAAGCGCGGATCCTCGCGAAAATCCTCGCGGAAAGCGACTGTGCATGCTGCGTGCACAATACGCGCGCAACACGTGGCACGAAAGCCGACGGCATCCGCCCTTCCTGCTGAAATCGCATAAAAATAAATTGCGATGACAGAATTATCGCTCTCGCGGGTCGCGTAAGCGCCGCCAATACAGTTTCGATTTTTTCCGCTCTGTCGACGCGATGTGATATGAGCTCTAGTTTGTAACGTATTCGGAATCAACGAAACTCTTGTATAAGAAACTCGAGAAGTCACCTGAGAGACTCGGATCTACACCGAGTGTTTTTTAAGTTTGGACTTTTGAATTATTGAAACTTTCAACGCAAACCTTCGCTCTTCGGATATTCGAGATACTCAGATATTCTAAAGAAATTTTTAATCTTAAGTAGGTATTTTGACACTTTGACTATCCATATCTGAGTTACATGCGAGTCTCCGACGAAAAAAACTACGTTAATCATACGTGTATGTCAATTTTATTTATCGGTTAAGAATGTGTGTGATTTTATTATTTAAGTCATTTAAGATATATAAAGTATTGGAAAAAACAATACAAATTATATTAAAACATTAAAAAATAATGAAACATTAAAATAATTACTAGATTTATTAAAAACGGAATTATTCATTTTTATTCTTTTGTTTTACTCGTTTCAATCATAAAAAGATTTATTATTTCGATCTGAGCGGCAGTTTTTCATAAAAAAATTACATTATTAAATATATGCATATTTGATAAACAATCGCGCTCTTCTTAACTTTAAACCTTCTAAAAATCAATTTATTGTTGTAGTAATCAAAGTGTTAAAAATATGAATGATCGAATCAATGCACATCGATTTCGCGGGATTTCTTGGACTGGAAGCTCTTTCAATGTTTATAGCTTCAAATTTTTGGAATTTTTCTGGTATTTGAAGGTTTGTGAAACCGCAAAGTTCGTATCACGACGTGATTGGTGTCGCACAATCGATCGGTATTGTCTGCTTGTTCTGCCAATTACTCAACAGGCCCTACGAGCACACTGTATAATTAACAAGATGCTTGCGACACCAACGAGTACCGTACACCGGAAGTGCATCCACTGAACCGCGATTCATTAAGGCGCCCGAAGCGAATTGTTGTTCCATTAACGTAACACGTTCTGCACCGCGAACAGTTCGCGAAGTGCTGTATTTCATATCGCGCTGTGGGCTGAGATAGAATATTAGATACCGGCAATACTGCGCGATGAGAAATTAATGTGCAGGAGGGTGGATTCGGGGAAGTTTCCAACTTGGAGCGTTGAAACTCGCGTCGGAGTCGCGCGCGGGGAAGAAAATACAATCGTTGGTGTAATGTAACGCGAACGAGTTAAAACACAAGGAGGACTTGGCTCGCGAGAACGTCGGACGACATTTGCGACGTGCAATTTTAACAGCCATCTTTACGAGCGGACCGGAAGGTCTCGCGGAAAAAGCGCTCGCCGTAATGTATTACGTGCCGCTTTTACGACGTGGTAAAACCTTGCAGTTTTTCGGACGATTATAACGAGGTTCCGTGCCCGCGGCATTTTATCCACCACCGTTATCATTTTCGTGAAAACGCGAGACAGATTCGCAGCCTGAAAAAGCGTGTCGCGCCGCTGGAGGAATTTACTCGTGCAAAAATTAACAGTCGGATATTTTACGAATCGAGTCGGGTTTTATCACTCATTATGTATTTTGCAGATTTTACCGAACGACAATATCATCGACGAGAATACCGAGCGTATGTCAACAAACGAAAATACGGCCGTTTACATTATACGCGCTGTGTTCGATTAATTATGCGCTGCGACGCGTGCGTCACGTGGAAAATTCTTTCGTGATTTTCAACGAGAAATCGCAGCTCGCTAAGCGGATCTATGATTCGCGCTACATTGAGTAGCATTACGAGGAAAACGCATTAATTAACAAAACTCCGAATTTCGTATTCGACGAATTTCGCCTTCCATGTTCGCCCGATGCGCTTCCCGTAATTACTTGGTAAAATTTCCAACTTTCTAACTAAACCAGGGACTCGCCAGTTCTCCGATGTGTCTCCGCTTAATCGAAAGTAACCGGCTGCAGCTCGCGGCTGACTTTCAGCTCACCGGGATATGTCTTCGTTAAATCCTTTGGAAATCCCGAAGCCTCGCGTGACCAGCCACGAATTCATCGCACAATCCGCGGGCTATCTCTCTCTCTCTCTCTGTGTAAACAGGTCATAAAACGGAACTACGCTCAAAGCAATCGTACCTAACCGTATGCGCCTGACCGTTTTCATTGCTGACGGCGACCGTGCGCTGCGGCTGACATGGCGCGTGATGTACTACTGGCCCGCCGGTGTACCGGGGGGGGGGGAACACATCCTCCGCATTCCGGCGCGCGCTACACAACTACTTGCCAGTGGTAAAACACGCCGGCACGTCCGACGGCGCCCGGTGGCGAGCGGGTGCCGTACTCCCGGCCTCATTTTTCATCCGGCCATTATGTCAGTCCGCAACCTCACTCTCGGGGCGGAAATGTACCCACCTCCCGATTTCGGACACACGATAATTCGAGAATGATCGCGGGATAAGATTTTGAGTCGTTTCGCTGACCTGATCATAGATGATATAGATCTTAAACGACGACAAAAATTTTTTTTTACTATCGATTAGAACAGTTTAAAATTTTTTTAAAATTAATGTAAAAAATATAATAACAGATAGGAATATATAAATAATTTTGTGTGATAAGAATTTCTTCTTTAATATACATATGTCGCGTATTATGTAATGAATTCATTATGTAATAACTTTATCGGCGCTTCTTTGTCTCTCGAAGCACATTTGTCATCATAGAAATTATCGAGATTAAGAATTTTGTAATGAGCAACTAAAGTTATAGGGGAAGATCCATAGCGTACTATTATCCTAAAAGAACTCAACCCGCAAGAAGCGTTAGCCAGTCTAGCTCTCGGCTTTTTGTGTAGCAACTTAGTGTCCTAATTAGGTGCCACATTCAAAATACCTTGAGCGGAATTTGCATCCATTAATTAGTTTCCTACTTCCCCTAACATCTCTTCCTTCCGTACTCTTCATAAAACCCTTAATTATTTATTGGCTCTTTAATTACTTTCGATTTAAGAACAGATGAATATCGAATAAATCTTATAAAAACGAATATAACGATTGCAAAAATGGGTACAGATTCTTCTGTAAAAGATCCAACAAGAATAAATAATAATTAATTAAAAGTTTTGAACGCGCGCGATTTTGTTTGAAAGAAATTATCCAAAGTCTCATTTTGGCAATTTATTCACAAAGTTAATTCCAATTTATCGCGAATCGTTATTAAACCTGGCTACGTTAAAAATAAATGCTCTTTTAAAAAGATACAACCCTTTCGTCCTAATGACAATCATCGTCGGCGCTGCCGGTAGAACGTTTGAATAATTTCGAAGTCTAGAATCGAGCGCGACTCGTTCGCTCGGAGACTGCGACGAGACCTGCTCCAAATTTCAGAGTGCACTAATAGAAATTAGTTTAAGACATTTAAATAGGTACGTAAGCTTAATGACCGCCATTATCGTCGCTGATGAACGTCGCTCATTCGAATGTAAGCATCGCGAAAGTAATTGTCTGCCATTATTGTCCCGATAATGATGATTGAGATTGTCGAGCTTAGATGTACTTTCCTTCGTCCGTCCCGTCATTACGCCACGATGACTATCCCGGACTTTCTTTTATCTCTTCCCAGAATTCGAAGTCGAACTTGAATCTTCACCGTAACGACAGCCGCAGGCAGAGAATAAAAATGGAAATTCTCTCTGAGAGAGACGTGGCTCGAAAGAAAACTTTTCCTCGCGCTAATATATTTCGCGTGTGTTTCGCGCAAGACGTTCCTCCCGCGGGGCAGGCAAGCTACTTCCGCTTCCGCGTCCGCACTTTATCTCGTTCTCCATCTCGTTCTCGTTAGCGCGTCTCTTCAGTCACGTTGCGTGCCGTCGTGCGTCCCGCGTGCGCGAGGACGCTGCTATCAAACGCCTCTTCGCACGCTATTTTTCAACGTTAACGAGCTCATTCTGAAATTTGTCCGGCGTAAAATTAGACGGCGCGGCGCCGGAAGCGGCCGGTCGGCCGCTCCACGCGACGCGATAATGTATTGCTTTACGGATAGTCGGTTCGCCGCCGCTTACGCGGTAGAAAAAACAGCCGAGCGAGGGAAATAAAACAGAAAAAGAGAGCGAGAGAAGAGAGAACGAAAAAGAGAGAGAGAGAGAGAGAAAGAGAAATGGGAAGAGGAAAATGTGGGGTAGCGTGACGGATGAAAAATCACAGGAACGAGAAACAAAAGACGTAAACGGGCGCACTTCTCGAAACCAATATCCGCTCGCACGTCCCGCTTCCGTTCGCTCGCGCCGCATTAAAATCGAAAATTCGACATTTTAATAAAATGTCAATCGGAACGGTCCCAATTGGAATCACGACGTCGTCGCCGTCGTTGGCGGCGATCGCCCCGTCGCTCGAAATAATCGGCGCGACGCTCCGCGTCAGACTCGGATGAAATTCCGACGTGTCACTGCTGGTTGGCGAAATCGCCTACCGCGCTTTTTTCCGCGGAATATGCATTATATGCGCGCGTGGAGCCTGCGGCGAATTGGTAACCGCGATGTAACCGCCGGTAATCCGAGCATTTTTTGCCGGATTTATGAAAGAGACGTCGCCGCAACGGGGAAGTTGCCGCGGAAATTCAATGCTGAAAAACGCGGCGCAAGGAGAGAGAGAGAGAAAGAGAGCGACAAGAACACTGATTAAATATTACATTTTCGAATCCTATTCAGCTTTTTCACGGTCGACTAATTTGCGCTTTTCCGCGCTCTTATGCGACTAGTACTTTACGCGACGTTCGACGAGTGCTTTAATAGAGGAAACGCGAAACATATTGCGGAAGACTTTTACGTCATTCGAGAGTAAATTGCGAGATAGATTCGGGATTATACCGCGATGTGATTTTAGAGAACGAACAATTTAATTAAAATCTGATAAATACGAATTTAATATTGATTCAATAGTAGTCTCAGAAACGCACACATCAGGCTTTAGTTAGAAATTGGTTGGCTCGTAATTATGTAATATTAATTAAAGAGGTTATTAAGAGCCTATTGTAACTGAGATTTATAATATACATGCACGTCTCTCTTGCTGTAATAAAATATAGAATAACATTTCGAAGTAGATATTTAATTAAAGGTTAATATTATAATAGACTGATTAATTAAACTGGTAATAATTCTAATGTGGGCGTAAAAATCTAGAGGAAGAAGCGTGAATTGTTGAATAAAAGCTAAAAAAATATTCGTTACTTTATGCGCGCGCAATCTATCTTACTACTCTTTGGGGTAGAAATACATACATCCTGTTTGGCTTTCGTTATGATTGAAACAATAGAATGGATAAATAAAAGGGTTTCCTCCATTGAAATTTTTCACTTTAACACTTTTCCCTGCCCACCCTAACATTTAAAGGTTAGATAAATGTCAACAATTTACCGGCGTTATTTTATAATTTTCTTCTCGCTGTAACGCATTTGTGTGTGTGCGTGTGTAACGTGTTGCTTGCACATTAGTAATTCCTCTCTCGATGTTTAGATATAACGCGGCGAAATTGCGCTACAAAATTTCGCATCGAATTTGTGCACTCCGTGCAGCTACGGGCTTCTTTCCGCGGGGGCGAGGGAGGCCTGAGAGGAATCTAAGGGTAATCCAATAGTCGTGTAGAAACTACGTACTCTGTACTTAAGTTGAAGTTAGGTTCATATCAACGCTCACCTGCACTCTGAAACGTGGGACGTCGACGTTTTTCAGATTTGTTCTATATTTGCTCGTAGTCGTCGATCATCGGGAGATCGATCGGCTTTTTTTCTGATTTGCTGGCTCTTTTTTTTCCCAATCTCGACGCGGCCATTAAATGACGGCCCGGATTTCTATTTTCTTAACGCTTTTCAAGAGCAGGCGTTTATCTGCTGTTTCATGTTGTTTTTCTGCTTTTGATGGATTACGGGAGTGGTACTCTAAGATTCTTCGCTCGTACAATTCACGAATCCGTGAATATTACGAAAATTCGAAGTTTCAATGATTTAAAATTTTAAAAGCAATTGATAAAAATTGATTAGCAGGTATTAATAATTATATCACTCCTGATCGACAAACCGCGATAAAGTTGTAATTTTAGGAAATGAAAATTGATCCAATTAAGCGAAACGTTTCAATTTGAATTTGACTTTCCTTTCTTTTCCGTTAATCTATTACAAATATCTCGGGAAAAAAAGAAATTTAAGAAAACGTTCTTCATTTAAATATTGAAAAAGTTATCCAGTTAAGAATCGGAAAACTAGAGGATTCAAGAAGATATCTTGAACTCTACACAAGTTTAACATTGTCAGTCGATCAAAGAATGTAGTTTACGAATAAAAAATCTGAAAAAGGAAAAGACGGTTGCCGTGGCAGCGGTAATTTTAACGCGCTTTCGATCTCGTTCGTGTGATCGAATTGAGATCAATTCCTGCTCCCTGTTTATCAATTGACTGACACGCGCGCAGGGGCTTCATGCCGATCTACAAAAGGGTGAAATAAAGAGCGAACGAAACGGCTGTAGCGGAATTCCACCGGCGCTTCGCTCCTTTGATACGTGCACGACCGTTCGAGAATGCAGGTCAGGGTTGGCGCAAGGGAAACAGAACTAACTTCTGCCGGTGGTACCGAGCGACGAGGCGTGCGAGAGCATGCTGTACAGGGCGATCCGGAGGTACTGTCTTACCGGGAACGCTTGGCCGCGCGTCAGGTGCGAGTCGTTCGCACGGGGATCTCGAGAATCTCGAGATCTCCGGATATCAGAGAATCTGAGAATCCGACAGATGGAAAAAAAAAACTGACGACTCGAGATCTGACCGTTTGAAAATGCAAACGCGTACTCGGTGCGAAAGAGTGTTAAAGAATCCAAAGACTTGGAAACTTGTAAAACCGTTAAATTCTTTCGGACATTTAATTTCTTACAATAATTCTTTTCAATGTCAAAAATGATTATAGATCTAGATTACAGATCTATTTAAAAATGAAAAAGATCCTCAAGATTCTCGAGGATAACGCGGACTTATATAATCTACTATTTCCATCAAACATGCAGGTCTCGAGATGTCTTCTTGAACAAAAGCGTCATCAAAGTCTAATATAAACATTAGGTATATACATAATACAATATCTTTATTTTTATTTTTCGATCTTTAATGCACATCGCGAGATCCTCGTGGGTATTTCTAGATCGTCCTGTATATATTGCTGACATTAACTACGTGGGTGAGAATATATCTTGCATGTACACACAGTGAGACGCGCTTGAACAGGGATCATTCGAAGAAAATCGGGGCAAGGGAGAGTCGCAGATGTCTGCGGAACATCCGGCGGAAATCGTGCGTTCCACGTCCAGAACGGAAGCACACGCCATTTTCATTCGGCAAGCATTCCCTCGACAGTTCGCCGAAACGTTTGCGAAACACGAAACTCTGTGAGTCCGCTCATGCTTGCTGACTCTACTTCCGGCACAAGACACTTTGTATACGTCGTAGTTATTGGGGAACATATTGAACATTACCTTTGTGCGATGTAGTTATAATTTGACAAAATATATACATATAGTTAAGTTGTAAATATATTATAATTTGATGAAAAAGAAGTATTAAAAATTTTATGATCTTCTGGGGTCTTGTTAATTAAACATTAAGTTACTGTAACACGAATGATCTGTAAAATTATATTTTTACTGATAATTTAAACTAATAGTTATAATTTGTACTCTATTCTTCTTCAGGAGTTAGTGATCGAGAGTGTTAAGATCCGGGAGAACATGATGAAAAAATAAAAGTAAATTAAATTAAGTGTTAGTAACTAAACTAAAAAAGAAAATTGGAACGAATTATGTTGGAAATTCCATCAGAAAATTTACGCGTGAAAGACTTAAAAATATAGCATAATAAATCTGCGGATCTCTACATTTTGACCGAAATACTAGAAGCGATCGCGCGAAATGTTACTCACGCGCGCGAAAAGCTGGCGTTGAAATATTTACGGCTAGGTCAGATATCGGAAAGTGTTTTTATATTCCGCAGATAAAAATCAAAGAGCTACATACATCCGCAGTTATACATAACAATCGACGAGCGGTGTACAGGAATTTAACATTGTTGGATCGACTCCAAATTCGGCATTGGCACCATTTTTTTTACGTTTAATTGCATGTGAAAATCAGTTGTTTCATTTTATTCCAACGAAAATTCGCGCGAAAATTGCTACTTTGTTTAAATATCTTTATGCAATTTGTAATGTAACATTATAAATAAAATTTGACGATATTATAAAAAAAATTAAAAGATAGATTAAGAAGATCTATTGTGAAATCCTTGGTTTGCCATAAACTGTAATTCTTACGCAAAATTATTTTCTATTCAAAACACGTTTTTATTATTCATATAAAATATAATACAAGTTGTAGCGTGGCCTTCCGAGTTATTTAGAAATATGGATGAACTTCGCTGTTTGCGCTAACTTAAAAATTCTCGCGATTAAGTAAAGTTTGCCGGCGTCCGTGAAAAGGAAGGGAGGAGATTGTGTAAATTGTGTATGCGTTTCGGAATAGAACTCATGAAAGTTTTTGTATGATGCTCGGTCGAGCAATCTTTTCCGACAACTCGCGTTCTTGGCTACCAAAACCGTGCTACCAAAAGTCTTGCGCGAAGACGAGATTTCCGCGACCGACCGCATGCATACAGAGGCGTTGGCTCGTGCACGCTCGAGGGAGGATTTTATTTTATTTCCCTCGTCTCGTCCGTTTCGCCGTTTACTACGGGAATGCGTCCTGTACGCGAGAAGTGCAGCGACGTTAAAGCGCAGATTGTTACGATCAATATTTGCCAGATGCACTTTCTTTAACACGAACCGAGCTCGCGAAAACTCTTGAGATTTTATTGCAAACGTTTTTATTTTTTATATAGCCTTTGCATTTTTATGCGCCTATGTAAGCTTTCGCGTGTTGGAATATTTAAAGGTACATTTCCAACTGTTTAAATATGATAACATAATTCTTTCAGTGTATACTTTCAAATGGAGATTAGTTCCATCTGAAATAGCTGTCTTTTTAAATAATTTCTTAGTAAACTGGAATTAAATATATTTGACTTTCTCGGACAAATAAATATTTTAGGATTACTTGTCCCGTTTAAATGATTTTACAATAAAAAAACTCAATTGCGGAAATGTGTACCAAAGAAAAGGAAAGCATTGATTTAACGGATTAACACATGCTCGATCACTAACCATTTATCATTACGAATAGATTAGAGAACAATTGTCTTTCCTAAATTTGGTTTATGACAATTCCTACATTTTTATCAAACCTTTTCATACGTTATGATTTGTACTGAGTCCGTGGCAGTTTTTGCCACATTTAACGTGCACGTAAATGAAATTACGACGTCTGGTATAGAAGATCATAAAAGGGCGGCGGAAGCATAGCACTGACCATTACTACCAGACGTCGTTATTTAATATATCTACACGGGGGAGAGGGGGGGTGGTCAAACATTCCCGTCGAACGTTCCCATTGGTATCATCGCTAGGTACAATCGCGTTTTTGCGTGCATGTGCATATGTTATGCAAGGCATATATTCGCATACAGGGTATCCCAGAAGTCGCGTGCTTTCCTCACAACCGCGTATCATTATGTATGTATTCAAATTAATACAAATGACGGGGCAGTTAAATGGAATGATAATGAAGACAAGTTTTGTCACGAGCTTAAATAAACGAGCAAAAAAAGGGTGGAAACATTTTTACCAATTAATGCGTAAATTTGGAATATAACAGTGAAATATGAGGAAAATGTCACTTTTATCCGTGGCGTTAAAATTCAACGTTCAAGGAGAGCAAGACGTGGCGAGGGGGGAAGGCGTGTCGTGATCTGGAACACCCGGTATGCGGCGCATAATAGGGCATTGATAGCGAAAAATCGTCAGCTCCCACCGTCTTGACGTAGTTGACGGTCTCGGAAGTCGCCTCGGTGAGGGCCCGGCGTAGTCGTGACCGTCGCACCTGCGACAGCGTACGTGGACATAGTACGACGCCCTGGCCGCCCTGGGTGCCGGAAGCGGCGCCGGCGGATGCTGAGCCGGGCGCCGCGGCCGTGGAGGAAAGCGCCGTCGCCGCCATCGTCGACGAGGACGACTTGCACCACCACGGGAACTGGGTGGGCGTTATGCCGATATAACAACGTGGTTAATAAACACACCCATTTCCTGTTCGCGAGCGTTTCGCGGTGCACGTGGACGACGTGACAGACAGCACAAGTGCAAGATAGCGTTAGACAGACACGTAGTCGTGGACATACACGGGATCGGTTGCACCAACGGTTGCCGCGGATTTAACTAACTTCGGTCGGCTCTCTAGTCTGCCAGGCCTGACTACATCGACTAGAGATGTACCGTCCTACATGTCAACTATTAAACTTGATCAAGATAATGTCGTCGAACGCCTAACAGGAATATATAGCACAGCCTTCTACGATTAATTCTGATTCTCCTTTCAGCTTTCTCTGATTCCTCTCTCTCGAGATTTTGATGTTCTAACTATGAGATAAAGAAAATTTGGCTACCCATAGCGATTGATGCAATTAGACCAGTTGCACCTAATTATAGTTAACTGCGAAACTGTTGAGTAAGTTTCTTACTAGATTACAGCGACTATTGCAATATCAAGAAAAAATATTTAAATCATTAAAATTGATGCTAAATAATAATAATAATAATCAGAGATGATAAATTAATTTATCAACTTTATTTAAGCATCTGTTGTTAACAAAAGAAAGTTCAAATTCTACTTAAATAACTTTAACTATGTTATAAATGAAGAAAGTAAGTTTATATAATAATTAGCCGTATTAACTAGCTATAACAAAACAGACTTTGGAGATAAGCTCTAACTATTAATTAATTCTTGTCTCCGCTTCCCGGATTATTCTCGCTATAACGCAGATAAATAGAGGTGAGATTTAGCCAACCGCAATTAGCGGTAACCAACGTTGGTGCAACCAGAAATATAACAAACAGGTGACGATCCCTCTCCCACGGCACGAGATATCTCTTCTTATCTCCCTCCGTATCTCAGTTCGTCCTGAACTCCCGCGCGGCTTTCTATCTCCGTCGCCCCTAAACAAGCGCTCGTCATCTACGCCGACTGCTAGCTCGGCGCTACTGCTAGACTAAGGTGGGTTGGTCTATCCGAGATCAGCAGAGAGGCAAGTTCGAGTGTGCGCGCATTACCCGCAAAGTGAGAAACGCTAACGAGCACGTAACACGACAGAAGTGCAACAATTGTCGTACTCTCGTGAACGAAACTGCCTGGTGGCATCTTGTCTCGCAAGATTCTCCAAACTTCAAATTTGTACGTGGTACATCATAGTTCAACAAATTGAAACATCAAAGAGTCTCCGTCCAGAAGCTTTTGAGACGAAATTCTAATCCTACGAGTTTATACGCTTAACTAAAAAAAATATATATACAAAAAAATAATGCCGTGTTAATCATCGTCATAGAAAAGAGACATTAGTAACTCGAAAAAATAAGAAGAAAAATAGTATTTCAACTATGTATTATAAAATTACGAATAAAAAAAGTGAATAAGTTATAAAAAATAATGATTTAAAATATGTAATGTTATTTACATTACTACACCATTTATAGTAAATACAGTTGGATAAACTACAAGAAAATAGTAATGTAAAATAACAGCATTAATGAAAAGTACATCGTAATGTCTTATTAGTATAAATATTAATATAATAATTCATTTCAGAAAATATTTAAACGTACTAAAATAAAAGAATGTAATTTTTACATTTATTGTACAAGAGAAGTAGAAAGAGAAAAAGAAAAAAAGAAAGAGCAGCCTTTATATTAATTGTCTCTTGCAATTTCATTTTATTTAATACTTTATATAACTAATAAGTTAATATTAACATCCAACTGTATCAACATAATTTATTTAATTTTTATATTGTTGCTGCAAATCCTAAGTTATCTCACGTTTATTGTTGCGATTACGTTCTAATAGGTCTCAATACTATTTTTATTTCCATGACTTTATAAAATTAATTGCGGATACTTAAATATCAAAATTGTCACGCTACAGTCGCTACAGAGCTAATTTTGTTTTCTCTAAGCGTAGATATTAGATACAATATTTCACGTATGACTCTGCGATTACGCCGATTGTTCGCTAGCCGCGCACTTATTATGATTTATCGCGACACAGGAAGTCATCCGTTTCGGTGCAGCGACATGACCGGCACAGCGGGAATATCCTGGAAGGATATTGGTCTACGAATGCGGATGGACTCGTTGTTGTCTTCCTGTATGTGTATCTATATCCCAGTCAGCCGCGGGCTAGTTACCACACGCGAGCACCCGTTCGTTTGTAGTCAACGAGTCAAGTAGGAGACAAGTTGCCGGGCAAGCAAGCGAATAGAAAGCCCTCGTACGACCGAGGATGTATGCTCGACCTTCCCTTATTACGCCGATATCTCGAGAGTGAGGAGCTCTCTCTCTCTCTCTCTCTCTCTCCCTATCCCATCCCACTTGACTCGTTCGAACGAACACTCGCGGGAACGTCAGCAAGTCGGCAAGCCTCGATTTGTTTGAGAACTTTGTCCCGATGCCATCAATATTTGTTCGGCTCAGGCTAGGTGAAGAGAATCTTGCCATCGCTCTTAATCTCTGTCAAACTTGAAGGATTGTTTCATCGCCATCTCGCGTTTCCCTGTGTTTCTCGGATGCTAACGCTCCAAAATACACGCCAGCTGTTCGCTTCGAGGAGCGAACGAGTGATCTTCACATCGGATTTGCCTCTCCACTGACTTCGTGTAAACCGGCCTAAGGGGGTTGCTAGACTAAAGACTGGGCTAGACTAAAGATTCGGTTGTTTGCTTGGTTTGCAGAGGATGAAACAAACGACGAACGCTGAGAGGAGAGCACTCGGAGAAAACGCTCGAAGGGGTTGGAGGGGAGAAAATGAGAGAAAGAGAGAGACAGAAAGACAGGATAATGTGTGGATGCGACGTCGAAGAGATCGTCCCCGAAATGGCAAACCGATTGATCCACGCGAAGAAGTCGAGGGTGAGAAATACTTTCGCGGAGACCTGGGATTCCGCCGCGCAGATTTACGATGGTCGGATCCGGGGATGCTGGATAACGACAGATTAACGGATTGGCGTCTCTAATCTTATCGGCGGTACGCCATTTCCGCGCTAGCTGAGCCACCGCTCGTGCGTGAGTCGAAGGACTGGCGATTAACTCTTTGAACGCCGGAAGACCAAATTTAGCTTCGAGTTAAATCAATCAACTGTGACGGCGAGGAAATGGCGAGTGAGAACTTACTTATGCACCAAGCGAAACTACCGCAAAAACATCGTGCTTTTTTGCGCATCAGGGATCTTCTGACCTATCTGAAATCGAATTCGCCGTAAAGAGTCCATCCACCTAACTCCTCAAATTTTAGCATTATGTATTTTATTGAAAAAATATTGTATCAACAATAAAAATTCTTATTCTTATTCTTAAGACAGACTAGAAATCTAAATGCTCAAAATTATGTTTACATGAACAATAAAGAATTTCAACAATTCTTTTTCGTATTTTTTTATTTTTAATCTTTAATCTTTAATCTTTAAATAAAGATTGAATAAGCTTAATAATTGGCTTTATAATAACTATTAGTATAAACTACTATAAGAGTACTATTTTTTTTTAAGAAAATAACGTGTTAAAGGAAAGAAATAGTAATAGAACGAAGAATTGCTATGTCTTTATTTCACAATTGGAAACATCAGAGTGAAAAATCGAATCACGTTCGCAAAAGATCATCCGATGGGATTTTTCTGGTGGTTGATATCCTTACTGAAGGCAACCGAATCACCTTTTTATTACGATTTGAAGACTTTTTTCGTGACCGAGAGGCTGAACGATCAATTTTGAGCGTAAAAGAAAACTCGACATCCAATCAGATACGTTTTTGCGAATCAAAATCAAAGTACTGTAACCGTAGAGATAAAGATTGCAGAAACATTTAACGTAATTTAATTCGCACTCGATTAATAACTCTGTTCAAAAATATTCTAAATAAATAATTAATCTTACACCTTGTGGAAATAATCCTGCAGACATTCTATCTTTGTCACAATTAATATTCGCAATATGCCCGACGATGAGAAATTACTGTTAACTCTTCTCCATTTGCCGACGATTTACCGCTAGGCGCACTGAATTAATGCGCATAATAACCGCGGCCAGAACGAAAAACCCAAGACATTGATTAAGTTTCCCTCCGCTTAATTAGCCGCCGTTGCTAATTACCGACCGTCCACTCGCCTCGCGACAAAGTTCGGGCAGTTTGTCGCAAAAATTGCGGGCGTATGTACGAAGTTTCCTACGCGAGCGGAAAAGAGAATCTTCCGAGGTCCAATCGAGGACCAATCGAGTGATCGACTAAGTTGAGGAAGCGATCACGTAAAAAAAGTGCGGGTTGGAACGCCAATTCTCTCCGCACTCTCTCACCGCGATGGTCGCCGCAATTCTAAAACGATCCGCCGAAGGAGGGAAAAGTAGCACGTTAATTTACCACTCAGAAGCAAGTAAATGGCAGTCCGCAAATTCTATCGAGAGTTCCGATCGTAATATTTCTTCGCTCGAGTCTTCGCACATCTCGGGAGAGAAGACCTAGTTATTAGGATATAGATCCTTACAGACGTGTACCAAATTAATCCAGGTAAATGACGGGCGATGTAAACGTAAGACTGATGTAATAAACTAGGTAACCGCGCGTTAAACTGACTCGATCAACTTCCAATTAGCGTTTATGTTCTCAGATCGTTTCGATTATTAACGGAGAGTCGCCTCTAATTAAAGAGAGGTAATTTATAGCTCAAATATGCCCGGCTCTTCCCCGGGAATAAAATTCATCTTACGGTCCTTATACACAATCTCGACGCCAATTTCTCCGCCGATTAAGGACACGTGGCTATCCACGTCGGTGATCTCGCGAAATAGTTCGGAACGCGAAACGACTGAAAGTTATCCTTATGCAAATGCCGGCTATTATCCTTACGGGACGGGCGCGAAATTAAAAGTTCCGCGAGCTAATATATGCGGAACGCGCAATGAAAGATTCAGATTCAGGTCCCGCGGGGCAGCTCGTGGTTAGATCCTTTGTGCTTAATCTCGCATAATGAGAGAAACGTTCCCGAGACAGATAGAAAACCGATGCTGAAGTTCCCCCGCGCTACTCTTGGAACAAATCGAGCTTCTCTCGTCGCGCTTGCGTACTTCGCTTCGCGCGATTGTTCAATGACTAATTGGCTAATGAAGATTAATATACGGATCGTTATACCATTTATTCGTTCTTCTTCGATTAATTCGCAATCGATTTCTGCTCGACGGAAACTTGGAAATTTAAACAAGAATTTTCGATATTATATACTTTTGCAATTAAACCGCACGATAAATTTGATTAAAGTAGGTCTCTTGGAATAATTATTAAAGCATTATCTGAAAGTTTCTTGCAATTAACAAAAACTAATCAAACGATTAAATTTCGCCAATTAAAAAAACTAATTTTTATCGCGCGAGTGATTACCTACGAGCTCGTACCGGCATGAGTTAAAGTAAATCAAGTGGCTGCCCAAACGATTAAAATAATTTGTGATGGTGTAATGCACGTATATAAACGCAAGTATATAAACGCAAGTAAGCAACCAGTAACCACGTGTAATCGCGTAAGTGCTAGGTTCATTAGGGTCAGCAGAAATCTCGCGCCTCGGGCCACTTCGAAGATCCTTTTTTTCCGGTCGCTAAGCAAAAGATAGAAAATTCTGCAGCGTTATACGTTCCAACACGTACGCGCCGGCCATAATGTTCCCTACGAACTACAGATATGTATCTTGCACGTGCCCGTCTGCAGGTGTTCGCTGTCATCTTTGCGTTTCAAATTAATAATTTTAAAATATTGTATTCATTCGGGGAAAAAGATTACCATAAAAAAATTAAAAGTTAATTCGCGACTCTAACCTAATTTAGATAAGATTAAAAATACATACTGCCAACTGTTTCAGTGTCGGTCGAAAAATAATTAACTTTCAAAGTATTTAAAATTTTTTAAATATTTCAATGATTTAATAATAAAAAATTGTTACCTTAAAAAAGCAATAAATTACGATCTGTAGATTAATTTATAATTCCATATCAATTCACAATCGAGTATTGGAAATATATTTTATACATGGTTATCTAATATTCTATTATATAAACAATATTTTATACATTAATAGTTACATACTTAAAATGTATTTTTTCAAAAAATATAACTTATTGTAATCGAGTAAAAAGTTCTAGGACAGAGAAAGAATTACGTGATTGTTAATTCCTAAAAAAAAAAACCGAGGTAGATAGAAAACAAGATAAATAGCAAACTGGTGCATTTTCACAAAACTACGTTAAAACCTCTAGGTCTGGCAATGTGAACAGTTTCATATTAAAACAATGATATGGAAGAGAAAGAAGGCGACGCGTGAAAACCGCGTTGTGAAAAGTCATTTTCACAGAGATACACGATCCCGAGCGAAAATTTGATTTTTGCAAGTACGAGAAAAAAGTCCACGTATCTAAATTTGTTGTAATTAAAAACATGATAACGAGTGGAAAAAAAACGTATGCATTCGTCTGCGCGTAATCAGAATGTAAAGATAAAGCGACGTTACATGAATGTGCTATCCCAAATATCCCCTGACATATTCGTTTTTCTCTGCTGATATCCTCTCTTTAATCCTTTCGCAGTTAACAAAACATGCTGTTCCATCGTAATTTTGCATAGAAATTAGTGAGATACCCAACAGTTTTGAAGTACTTGATGAGAAAACAATACGCTTCGAGCACGAGTGATTTTTATACAATTTAGAAAATAAATATTTATAAATAGTATTGATATAAAAATAAATGGTAGGTACGCTTCGCGTATGAGTAATTAAGATTTTTAAATATTTGGGAATAACAATACTGTTACGTCGATTGAAACAACATAGGATTGTTTGATTGAGAGTATACGTTTGTACAGCGATATCACACGCATCACTTGTACACACGGATATCGCGTATACATTCGATTGGCCCATCTCCGTATTTCCCAGCGATTACTCAACTCGTGGAAAATGTCAAGGGGTTCTCGTCGCGGCGTATCTCCATGGCATGAGGACATACCCTGGTTGGCCATCGGCCAAAAATGTCGACGGAAGCCTTAGCCCGCAGGCGCGTCTCCATGCGCCAAGGAGACATAATTAAACTAACAATGTCGCGAGGACCGCTCCCGTCACCCCCTCCCGACCCCTTTCTCATATGATGTGAATCTCGTTTAATGACGACGAAATTTTGGTTTGCATTCTCGCCAGAGAGGATTTCCACTCAGAAACTAAGCAAATTATGCGGCCAGGAAAAAAAATAGAACGAGGCTGATGCGCACAGGGTGTTCCAGAAAAGGCAAAAATCGTGCAAATTGTGTGCGAGTTTCCATTAGAAGAAATTTAATATCGAATTTAATTAAGGATATTTGATACTAGATATGAGATGAATTGATTTTGGCATTGCGAGATTTTACATAATCGAAAAAATATTAGCCGGCACTCATAACATTCGTTATTTCGAAAAAATGTAAAATGAAATATTTTATTCTATCTTTTTTCGAATATAAAATAATTTGATTTTGGCATTATGATAGTTGAAATAATCGAAAATATTGATTCATAAAATTAGAACATTCATTATTGCAAAAACGTAAAAAAAAAATTTATTTTAGTTCTTTCCAAAGTTTGCTCAACTAGGCATTTTCGTTAAAAAAGCAAAACTCGCTAATAGGAAAATTGTAAGCATTGTTAGATAGCTTCTTGTCATAAATTTAAAAAATTAGGAATAAGTTTCGCAAATGTAGTCTGCAAAGAATTAAAGCACCGCGGGCTAAGCTTAGTAATCCCTTCGAGGGTTGTTTTTACAACGACCGCCATCTGTATCACGTCAGGATTCTACGATATGAGGTAAAAAATCCAGCAAGCAACGTATCGAACGTCGAGCAAACACGACAGCTACGGTCTCCGCCGGTATTCTATAACTACCGTTTAAGGGTAGTTCTCTACTCGCTTCTTTCTACCCTCCGCCAGATGGCGGAAAGCGAGTTCCATCGATAAGGGTTGTGAACTCGTATCTTCGGTGGCAAGTAATTAACTCGTCGTAGTTAACTGTATATAGGATCTGTATGTAAAAATTCCGATTTTCAAAATTAATTAATCCTTGTATCTTTAAATTTGCATTTCTTTTTACGAATGTATTTGCGAGACTGTCGTATTTTTGCATATCTCTTCAAGTCTATTATGGATATCATGATTTTAAAAAGCTAGCAAATCCTTTAATTCACTAAATCACTGAATTATCAAATCTACGAATTATTGTTTTTATAAGATATCAAATAAAACTTTCTGATTCTCGACTCTAGAGGTTCGCGAATTAACAATTTTACGCATCCATATGAATGTTTGGATGAAGACTTACAACTGCTACGAAATAATATAATAGCGATTGCACATGGAAACTAAAAAGCAACCCAATGAATGAAAACGAAAGAGACACACGAAACCTCAAACAAACAACCCTTGCCGCATGCCGTGACAAATCATCAAGCCTTCAACGGATAACGACGACATCAGAATCGAAACAGCCGCCACGGGTCTTTTTTTTATGACGGAGACAACGCAAATTCACTATCGTAAAGCTCATATACTATATTTGAAACCCACAAAGCCTGCTTTGACACTGCGTATCTTTCTTCGGTGCCGCGCTTTTACGATTCCGCCGGGCCTACGCCGGTAAAACCCCAACAACGGGGGAGAGGTGAACGGGGAAGTGGGACGCGCTGGAGAACGAAGAGGAAAGAGATCTGTCTCCCGCAGGAGACCAGGATGAGTTCGAACGAACGATAAAAGAGAAGCGAAATGTTACAAGACACATTTGACATATAAACGACACCACGAACACAGCCATGACGTTCGAATAGGAATGTAACGAGTGTGGAAACACCGATAAAGGAGTTGAGCAACTTGACAGTAAAACAATGATACACTGAGGAGACGAGAACACGAAATGGAAATGCATGCGTGGAGAAAACCACGCTGCAAGAGAAAGAAGGAGAAAGAGAAATCCTTGTCATATTGTAATCATTGTTTTTGTACGCAAATTGTAATTTTTATCGTATCATTACTCTACCGAGTTAAAAAGTTTGAATTTTCTCTTTAACTATCCTCAAGTTGTTTTTTCTATTAGCCAATAAAGACAATTAAGAGAAATCCGAAGAAAATCTAAAGATTCTTCGGGAGAAAAAGAACAAGATTAAAAAAAAAATCCAAGAGAAAATCCTTTCAAAGAAGATTGTTAGTAGGTCTCTATTGGATGTCATTTCTAGTTTACGTCTGAAAAGACGACAATGAGATACTCTCTCGCGCGTCTTTTTTTTTGCTCCAGGTCTCGTTCCAATTGTTTGCCAATTAAACCCTTTCTCCTTCTCATTCTCCGCAGAACCAACCAACTCAACAGAGGAAGTAAAAACAAACGACATACAGAAAGAAACAGAGAGAGAGAGGTGGACAAATGGAGACACGTGTGGGAGGATTCGGCGGTGCTGTGCCGAACACAGGTGACGCCGTCCACGATATAAGAATACCAAATTGCAACTGCATAACAATGACATGATAAATTAGCCATCTGTTCCGAATTCAAACGTGAATTTCAAATCTCGAGGGATCTGTTATGCTCTGCTCAATATACAAATTTATCCCGCTTACTCTGCTCCGCTTTAATAATTCGCATATTCATTACACGTTTACTGTTATTGTATTATTTATCATGAAAATGTATTTCATGAAAATATTTATTTACTATAAGATGAAAGAGAAAAACAATTAAAGGATTATTATTGATTAAAATTTTTCTCAATCTTCAAGTACTACAAATTTTACCGAAATTTGTTTCTTCTAAAAAAAATAGTCTAATATATAAAACTAATTATCTCTTTCTTATTTTTTTCAAAATTTATAATGCAATTTGGATAATCAACTTATTCAAATCTCTGCTCAAAAGATTTACTTGTCGAAAAGCTGCCTCGAATATGGAATCTCGTTTCTTTTCGTTTCTCGAGAGTTAGAATGCGCCGCGTTTCTTTTCGAATTCGACTTTAATAGATGTGTCATTGTTGCGGTATTTTTGCATCGTGGACGGCTGGTTGTGCGTTAGGCTCGTGAAAAACGGCGAGACGGCTAAGGTCGCGGCTTACCTGCCGGAACTGTCGTATACCGCCATTGATCCGCAGCGAGTCCGCGGCGATGCCGGCAATCCCATCGCCGGGCTCGCGGAGCTGCCGCAGCGAGGCGGCGCTCGGCGCCGCGCCGGTGTGCAGCGGGCAGCAACAGCCGGAGCAACAACATGCGGACGCTTCCGGCTGCGAGCTCTGCCGTATTATGCGGGCGTTGGGCGACGTGGTGACCAACACCGGCGGCGGCGGCGCCTGACACGGGCAGCAGTGGTGGCCGCTCTTCACGCTCTCTCTTCGGAAACAGAAAACATTGCACGTGGCATTTACACACACTCACATACACACAGAGCTCGACGTTTAAAACACGATTTTTCCCTCTTCGCGAAATCCCAAGCGAGCGCTTTAACTTTGAAATATCACTTGACTCGTTTACCGAGCCGCTTAACTCTTTGAGGATCGCCGATCGATAATCCGTGTTTTCGGAAGAAAGAACTCCGCTGCCAATAGACGAAATGCATCTCTCTAACTGCATTTCGAATTACGATAAAGGGAGAAATAAGCGATATTCAAAGATCTTTTAAGGAAGAAATATATATTCTGAAACATGTTTGACAGAGAGAGAAAAAAAGTAACATGTGTATCACGAGCAATTTTACCTCAAAGAGTTAATGTTAAAAACTAATCGTTTAGTTTTCACTGTTACTACTAGAAACTACTAATTTCTGGCTATTCATTTTATTCCCCTCTGTCAGTAGACAAAAAAAATGAAATTAACTTCCGTAATCGTTTTTAATATCGCACTGCTCTCATTTCTTGAAAATGTTTTCTCAACTTTTATTTTGGAGCCGTACATTAATATTGAGCGGACGTTGATACAGCCACGTTTAGCTCGGCGCGATTAATATCAAGTTGACATTATAAAAGAATATTAAATGGAAAGAAAAGCGAGAGAGAAACTTGATTCTCTAAAATATAATACCGCAGTCACGGCTGCTCTCGTGTCGTTTATAGTGTCTGAAAATTGTACGGTTGGTATAGTTTCACGGCTGGCGTGGACTATAAAGTTAAACTGATAGTCTCAAATACGTGAGCCGATACTGCACATGGCCCACTCGTCCGTGGACTAATTTCACTGAAAACTGCTTCACCGCTAAATTGGTGGTGTACAATTCGCGTCTCGAAGGTCTCTTTCGGCAACAGATACGAGAAATAATAAATTATTTCACCACCAAAGTATCGGATAATTTTCATATTATAAACGAAATTACGATTTAACGAAAACTTCTCGGAATTAAAAACTACAGATTACTTAGTTCTCCGAAGCAAATAGCTAACAAAGCTCTACAACTCATTTTAATTATACTTTGGCAAAAGTATAATTAAAATGCATTTGCAATTAAATAATGTTATATAACTTCAATTTTTCTTCTGTTATATTTTTTTTTAAATTTAAAGAAAAAGTATCTAAGACGTGTATTTTCAGGGTTTTCATATTCTGAAATATGTGATACAAGTACACGAAATTTCTGATAAAATTATTGTGAGAGATTTCAGGGAAACCTTGGTGGGACACCTAATTCGATTTCGTCGGTGAGATATGTTCGGCATAACTCTTTGTCTGAAGGCGTCTTAAGTCAAGAACCCTCGGCTTATAAGACAGGTGGTGAGACTGTCGTCGGGAGATATCATTAACTGCCGCGCACTTCGACCTTCGATGAAAACTGAAGTTCTCTGGTTTCTCAATGGCTTCTTGGGATAACAATGGATCTTTTATTCATGATTCTCGATATACTTATTTTATGTCAGTCATAAAAAACGTGTTTACAAAAGCATAACTTTCTTGATAAATGAATAAGTTTTGATAAATGAATACGATACCGTTCTATGACAATGCTGTACCAATCAGAATACGATGTCGTTCGATCTTGTAATCTATTACGTATTTTGTGCATCGATACAAAATCTTTCAGAATAAATCTTCAATTCTCTTTATTAAACTTCTTGCAGAATGAATCTTAAGTGATAATTTAATACATAATAAACTAGAAATTAATCTAAGTTTTGCCATTCTTTTACCTATTTGTTTTGTTAAATTGTATCTTTTCAATTCTTAAGAATATAACAGTTGATGTATTCATTTATTGTTTTATTTAAAAACTCTAATATTTTCTAACATGTCAATTCTTAAAGTTATGAATTGTGTTTCCAAGTTATTCAAGTCAATGTAAACTCGACGTTTAATAAAAATTTAAATGAGAGACTAAACGTAATGTACGATAAATTTAACTAAGCAGCTAACAGTTACGAATGCGGTGGCCGGAAAGGTCAACGTAAAATGAAAAGGTTCTAGAAAGGTCAACGAAGCGATTTTCGCGTCGAGAATTCCTGGTAATGCCATTTTTTTTATACGCTGTTCCTACCGACAATCCTCGGCGTACGTTTTCCGGTCCCCGAAGGGGTTACAGGGCGACATAAAATTCTGCGGCTCAACTTTTGACCCGGTGAACGAGATCGTCCTAGAAACTCACGATGGCGCAGAGCGCCAGGAATTCCCGGACCGGCAAAGAGAGAAAGCCTCCTCTACCTCGACGATCCTCGTTCAAGGAAACAAAGCCGTCGCATTTTTCCGAGTGCGACGCATTTCTGGGAGGACGGCTATTTCCGGCGAATTGCCGGGCGCACTTAGATAAAAGTGGCCGATTCGCAGCAAATAGATTCTCCTCTCCTAGCGGCCTAGATAAAAATCCACGCTCCACGTAAATATACCGGGTTCTTTGATTCAGAAATGGCCTAGCTATCCTCCTCGCGTAAGGGAGATTAACGAAAGAACCGAGCTCCTCCATCCTCCCGATGCGAGGATCGAATGTTTTCGTGTAATTTCGGAATTGCAATGTTTTGAGTATATTCGCGATTGGATGCATTGTACGTACAATAAATATCGAAAATTTTGTATGCATGTACCGCACCTGGGACATCATCGTCCCAGTAGTATTATATATTGGGAATGGCGTAGCGGTGCTCAGTAAATAAATAATACGAAGATGGCATAACGAAATCATAAGCAATATCGGAAACGTGGGATATATATTTTCGTTTCATTTTCCTATCGTGAAACCGTCTGCAACTATCTGCTCCGATTCTGCTACGTACAAATGCAAGTTTACGTACGGCGATGGTCGACTAATGCTCGCGGAATAGTTAAACTTTGCCAATTACACAAGTCGAAACTTTCTATGCGTGTTTAAAGCCGCACGACTGTCATTTCCTTCTTTCGACACGTGCTAAATTCTCATAGATTAACACTTGTCATGCAAATGCAAATGTAAGTATTGTGTAACAAAACGGTCCAGTTTTAGTCGCGATATACGCCCATGAACGAGCTACGGTTGTCATACATTTAAGCGAGTTTAACGTTACCAACCTTTTATTTCATTCATCAGTATACTTTAATAGGTTATTTAATAATTTACTTTAACGTTCTTTGAAAAATGTGAATGTGACTGCTCGCAGTAACAGTTTTAGAGCTTTCTCTGTGTCGCCTTTACATGTATACTTCGTTATTTTTAATCTAATATTTACTTATTTGTGATATTAACCATGCAGATGTATGTAGACGCTAGTGACGCTACGCTCGTGCGCTCGTTTTACATTTCTGGCTAACTAAATGACCATACTTTTTCCACGTACGCGTATTAAACACGCGGTACAGCGGTTGGCTCATGAAAAATAAATGCCACTCCCATATTGATGATCGGACACACGAAACGACTGTTTTTATATATCTATATCATCTCCATTAAATAGAAAAAGTGAGGTCGTATCGAATGTTCCTTTATATGGTGAAGGCCATTATATATGTAGCTTCGTATAATGACGGAAAACTAAATTGTAATAACATACGGAATACGATATTACGCAATTTGCCATGAAAAGGAGAAAAGTCATTTCAGTGCTATATCGCATCTCACTTTTCCTGAATTTTTATCTCTCCATAGCAACGGTAATTTATCACACGGCACGTTTTTCATACGGTTGTATATCGCTGTTATTTTCTTATCTCATAAAACTTACCTGGAGACGCTGCGGGCCAAATGAAGGGCCGAGGTGGGCGCAAGGGAATCCCTTCGGTCGCACCTGCATCTGTACTGATGCGACTGCTGCCTGGACGACCGGTAGGATGTCTGCTGCGCCTGCAACTGCGACTGCTGCACCTGCGGCTGCTGGAGCTGCGGCTGCGGCTGCGGCTGCTGTTGCTGCTGCGGCTGTTGCTGCTGTTGCTGCTGAATCTGCGGCGGCGGCAGTAGCTGCGGTTCGCCGTCCAGCCGGCAGTGAAGCTCGATGTCCGGTACCGATCTGGTAGCCGGGTCCTCGTTAGTGCCGCTCTCCTCGGAGCCGCCGAGCCCGGACACGGACAATTGCGGCGAGGCGACCAGGAAAGTCGCCCGATCCTGCCGCGTGAGCACCGGCTTGCCCTGAGACGCTGCGGCCACCACGACCGGCGACGGCCTGCCCAGCAGGGCCGTCGTCTCCTCGTTACCCCCATAATCGGTACCGGCACCACCTTCCTGCCCGACCGCGTTGCCATTCGTGTTCATCTCGTGCCGGCTAGTAGTCTGTTGCTACGTTACGTTGCCATCCCCTGAAACGAGAATCAAGAAGCTGTTTAACGACAAGAACCTCGGACAGATCCGCAAATCCGGGTTGTAATAAAAACGTCACACACGCGAATAGGAGACCTGTATATAAAGTTTTCTTTATTTAATCTATAAACCTACCAAAATTTATATCAAAATTTTACGCGAATCTGAAACAACAATTTACTTTTAGATATTTTAATCCTAAACCTTTGACTTGACACTTAATTTCGTTGAAATAAAGAGAGCCCAAAAAAGAAGAGAAGAAAAGAGAGAAGGAAATTTAATTTGTCAAACTTTTTGTAAGGTTTACAGTTTGTTTTACAAATCTCTCTCTGGTCCACGTCGTTTATTCCAGTTCCAAACTTGCAAAATTGGGAATTCGAAGGACGGAGAGCGTATATACATCAACGAAATCAGTGGCGAGGCACGAGTTCGAGTGATCTACGTGAATATCGGTTTCCGGGCTGCCGCCGAGCCCGGTAGTCATGGCAAATTTCGAGTATCACCTTCCGAAAGTGCTTCAGCGATATCGACCGCAGACGTGGTCGTGCTCGGCTCGGTTTGCGGCCTTTCGAGATTTCCGGTGCGAGATGCACCGGCCGCGGTCCGCCGCAAGATTTACCAAGCCAGGCATCGTCGACCGGTTAGGTCGCTGACGAGCCTAGTCGCATACGTTAATATATAGAGGGTGATCCATTTAAAACGCCCTGCCTCGCGAAATACGAGATACGGACGGCAAACGGCACCGGGATTATTCATTTACGACGGTCGCTGCCAGTCCGGTATGAATTAAGGATGCGGGGAGGACAAATAAAATCAATATATCACCATATTATTAATTTATCCAATATTAATATTATTAATATTGGATGACTCTCGCTCTGGTAAAAATTTTACATCGGGCTGAGAATGCGAAAAAGTTGATGGCCCCCTCATACAATTTTCATTGGGAAATAACTGCCGCAGATTGCCCGAGGAATTGTAAAGCAAAGTCGTTTACCTCAACTTCCTCGGTTCTCTCGACTAATGACAAAATTCGCGGCTGCCCAAACGTTGTTACAACATTTGTAACAACCTCAGCTGCTCCTCCGTCGCGTTGATTCAATTTTACACTCGGCTAATTCGAACGAATCGTTAACACCGTAAGCACTTTTTGTACAAGGAAAATTTCTTTCAACGTTGCGAAAATTGGATATCGAGTCTCGAAATAGCATCGTAAGATAACGGAACACGGTCGCATAAAAACCACATTAGTACAATTAAGCGATCGCTGAGTATATAAAACGAACGATTGTACAAGCAAGATTACAACCGACATTAAAAGCGGCTATAAAGGCAAAACCGTCTCTACTGAGTTAGTCTTCGAAGGTTCGTTACTAGATCTATACGGGCGATATCCTTCTCGAACCAATTTAATATATTATCACATTACTTTAGTCTTTTTTTGCAACTTGGCAGAACGTCAGCTAAAATAATTTCAAATTAATTAAGAATAAAAAACGTATATTGGAAGATATCCATAATTTAGTTCTATTTCTTATTAAATCATTTATTATTGAATAAGTTAATCATAATTTTGTACACGTATATTTAAAATTAAATGCACACGGAGAAAAATGTTTTGCATTATGAACCAAAAGTTGTGTTGATATATACCCAAGAAAATTATTTAGTTGCTGTAAACAAATATGTTAAATCGTAAACAAATATTGTTAAATCGTTTTGGTTTAGAGCACAAAACAGAACTATTTAGAGAACAAAACTGTTTTGTTTTCTAAACCAAAACGATTTAACAAGATACAAGCAAATAACATATTTGTTTATAGCAGCTGAACAATTTTCTTGAGTATATATCAACAAAATTTTTGGTTCATAACACAAAACATTTTTCTCAGTGCACATTTAAAAACTTTTGTGTTATTGCGTAAAGATTACTGTTTTAATTGGCACGAGTAATATCGTTAATAAAGAATAGGAATATTCAATTGCTATTCTGTGCTTCAACTGAGAAAATTATTTTCTTCTTTATATAATATTATGTTCATCCCAAAAATTTACGTCTAATAACGAAACAAATAAGGAAAGTAAGGCGTGGCGAAATGAATGTGACAACGTAGTATTTATCATTCAAAGTACACGATATATCTACGTGCATTTCATGTAAACAGCGGGATAAGAAACTAGCGTCTAGTATATGTGAAGAAAGGAAGAAAAGTTTACGATGGTCTGGAATAATGTCTCCGGAAGCGACACGGTATTACCCGCACGCGGAAGTTATTCGGGCGACGCCTCCACAAAACACGGCGTAAGAAACTACGCATCCAGTAAGCCGGCGAGAAGCTTATGCGCGTTCTCCGTTGTGCGTTCAATTTTTCAGTAACCTCGCCCTCGAACCACGCTCCAGCTTCTCTCGCTCGTTTACTTCATACTCCCGAGAGCCCACCGGTCTCGCCCAGCGGGACTTGCGGGAATAATTTTTCGCCGTCGAAATACAGGTGAACTCGTCATAGCCTGATAGGCGAGATGAAACGAGGATGTCGGCGCCGATAGAACGTTTCCCCGATGGCCGAAGCACTTTCGCCGTTTCCACGAGAGAACGTTACCGAAAATGAAAAATATCCGGACGACGTAACGACGATACGCTTACGTGATAATCTACTCGGGCATGAAATGGCGCAGAGACAGATCGGCGATGCGGCAACGGGAATATAGCGCGAGCACGCGAAATGCACATTTATCGGTCTTACGTCTCGCAAGCGTACACTAAGACAAGTAAAATCGTTAAAAAAGGTTAGCGGATGTTACTTAGTGCATTAATTCAGCAACGCCCTGTTGAAGCAATATCCGTAATTCCCGGCAACACCTCGACCGAAAACCCGCCAGCGAGTTCTGCCCCTCTCATCGCGCTAAAAGTGTAGGCTCTCGGGGCCCCAGGGGGATAAGCGTGAATAATTAAAATGTGTAAGTGGATCACAATGACTTGCGCTATATCCACATACGTGAGGTAGGTCATGCAATCCGAGGGTTAAATAAAGTTTCTGCGCGTCGTACGGACAGAGTACAAGGGCATGCACTTTCCCCCGTGGCTCCTAGGACACAGTATGAACCAGCGAATAGATAGGTGGTTGATCTTAGCACGCGACGTCGCTCCGCGCATTGCAATTCTCTGCGGAATGGAGTCCGGGTGACTTTATGAAAGCGATCACGACATCGCTCGCGAGCTCGTTAGGACCGCCCCCCGAGCTCGTAATTAGAGAGCGAGGAGTGTGCACTTTGCAATTTATACAGTCGACGGTCGATGGTCGCGACTGTTAACGAGGTGGAATTCATCACGCCGGCTTAACCCTTTCATTCGGACTCCGTTTATTGCAAAGTACCGTAAAAAGCGAGATTGGAGGGAAAAAGCGTGAAATGTAAATATTATTTACACATATGTGCATATAAAAATGCTTGTCAAGTCATTTCTACATTGGAAAATCGACATGTATCGTCGATTTAACATTGACATTAAATAAAGGTCGGTCTGACTGCGGTTGACCTTTTTCACTTTGGGAAATCAGCCACGCATCGATAATGCACGCATGGATTTGCATCCCTTCGGTCCCTTGACATTCAACTTTAAAAATTTGTTCTATAAATAAAAATCTGTAATAGTCCATTTAATCTTCCTTTTACATACTTTCTAAATTTTCGCCTTTATATCTTTCGATTTTTATAGCCCTCGAAGGATCGATTTGGTCAGTGATTGCTGACGTGACGTGCCAAATCGATTGCGCGTCAATTCCAACGAAATAGTTCGCTCTACCCTAAAACACCTGGTGGCATGATTCGCTATCTAATCAGGACAAACCTTTTCGTTGTTGTCGTCGTCGTCGTCGTTGTCGTCATCGTCGCCGTCGCAGATAGCGCGATGCGGAAGGAAACGACGTCTGCGACGTCGACAGTGACCGTCGTCGTGTATGCTACGTGTATATTATCATGAAAATACGAACCTTTAGGCTGTGCACACAATAGCAGGCAATAAATAACGAGCTGTAGGGTAGGTGGCTTAGCTATCGACAAACTTAGAAGCGTGTGCGCGCGTATCTAGGTCTGTGTTCCGTCCCCCTTTCTGTGAAGGGATATTTCAAAGTAAGAATTTTTACGAAAATATGCCATTTGATTATCCATCATTTGCCCATAAATAATTCTAAAATTTCTTTTTAAAATGTTAATATTATGTAAACTCAATTTCCTCTTTCCTAATCGCCCCTGACTCAAGATCTCGATACTCTCGTTAAGAAGGTAAAAGCGTTAAAAAAATTTCCTTCTCCTCATGAAACGTGCTTATCGCAAACACCTCGTAAACATCGTTTGTATCGTATCGCGCGACAAAAAATTGCGAACGTTTCACGTTTCCTTTTATGGGTCGCGAGCGTATCTAGCGGCGTCGTGTCACGCGACGTTATGCAATGGAGACTCGATAAATTAGCTCTGTCTTAAACCATCCGCGAGCCGTCGGCGGTCATCGATTTCTCCATGAAATTAACCAGAAATTAGAGCGTCAGTCGCACATGCACCCTCCAGTCATGGAGTTAGAGAGTGAATCTTGTCGGTGCGCCGAATACAATGTAAACGGAGCCGCGCAAGTTATGATGTACTGGAGCCAGTGAGAACAGAAAGGGATAATGTGACGTTTTGACTGAAATTGAGTTAACAACGGATTCCCTTGTTCTACAGGGATATTTAGCCTTTAAAATAAAAACTTTCTTTTTATTCTCCTCTCTTTAGGGTGTGAAGTAGCATAGAACTTAAAACTAATACAAATTCATATTGCTTATAATAAAACAGTTTTTAGTTTACTCAAAAATAAAATTATGTCATGTATATACTCTTTTCTGTTTCTAACTGATTTAATTGATTTACATAATTGACGTTTACATCATTTTATGCGCCCTTTGCCGCAACCATTTCGAGTTATGTGTTTTACTGCACGTGTCGACTATAACAGATAAGAGATATCTAAGAATAGCACCTCCTACAAGAGCAAGATTCTCACTAGTTGACCGGTTGACTGGTTGAGTTCCTACAAGTCTAAGTCTTTTGAATTTTTAATTCTTGAATCAACACAGTGGAATATTCTCTTGGAGTAGACTTATCGATAACATCGTGTTCATATTTAATTAGGAATACGATGAAATAATAGTGTATGAATAAATGAGACGGTGGCTTTGCAAATTAATAAAGGTGATTATTTAAAAAAAGAAGAAAGATGAACGTTGCCCTTTAACTAATGATCTTCAAAGCTAGTTAAAGGAATGACTTTGAAATTGAGATTCTTTGATTCGCATTTTGCATTTAGCATCATGTAAATTTTGATGAACGTCTCAATCAAGTATTCAAACTAGTTGGAAATCTCGCGGATTTATTTCACAGAACACCAAAGTTTCCGGAGCGATAAAAATTTCAAGATAGGTCGGCAATGTTGAATTCAGCTAGAACTTCTATGAAGTTACTTGAGAGTTAATAGCATTCAGAAACGTGTTGCGCGTCTAAGAGTTTGTCAACTCATTGAACATGTCACACCGTAGTCATTAAAATCTCCAAACTAGAAGTGTCCATGAAGAGGAACAGATGGAACCATCTGCCAAATGTCCCACCTTATATTCTCCATTTTAAATCTCTAAACGCTTTTTCGACGAGTTTTCAAAATACTATTCTTCATCTCGAATACGTTATTTCGCTACTGAGAGACGATTAACTATTATTATTTATCATTAGTTTATTTCAAGGAAATAAATTAATGATAAATAATCTGAAAGGAATACATCACAAAAAGTTTGGATTAAAATAGCACGGAAAATACGCCGCATTTAAATCTGTCGAATGACAAATCGAGAGAACCATTATTATTCATGGGTCTCCAACCGGAAATTTCTTGCCTGCTTATTCCTGTCGACACTCATTAGCGCGTGTTTACTTTATTCATATACCGTCGCGCGTGATTACGATCACAGCTTCTCGAGTTCGTTCAGGACATCGTTTAATCCGCGACAATTGGATCTTCGGGATTCAACTTGGCCGTTTGACAGCGTCCTTATCTTATATTTTCAATAAATTTGTATTCCTCTGGTGTATTGTATATGTAATTGTAAAATTTTGTTTTTTATCACCGGAAATTATTTCCCAAGTTCTTGGAAGGTTAGGTTAGGTTCACCATAATAAAAAAAAGAAGGAGAACGCTCCAATTTGCATGTCATTAATTATAGAATAACGTAAAGTCTTCTTTTCTTTTTATTGTGCTCTATCATCGTTATTCAATGTTTCAGAATCTAGATATTCCTGAAATACAGGAATTGAAAATTTGGCAATTCTGTTTTTAGTCCTAATGAAAAAAAAAATTTTTTTTCCTTAATTTTTAAACTACACGATGTAGGTAACTTATATCATTTAAAATTACAAGCACCTTGTTGAATAAATTGAGTTAATATGTCGAGGTAGAAATATTCTTCAAGGAATGCGCTACTTTAATTAAATGTATATCATATAACATCTTGTTAAGGCCTCAGAGCGGCCTCAGGGAAAGTATCACTTTACGGAGCGTGACATCACAAAGGTGCACTTCACGCTCTATAAGCAGGGGTTCTTATAGTTAAAAAAGACAATAAAATTACAAAGGCGATAAATCTCATTCAGTAGAATGACAGAAAAAGCTATCCGTTATTAGTTCGCAAATGTGCACATTCAAAATTTAACGTTTAATTCAGATTAATATTAGACTAATGATGATAATTAAGAATTCTCTATTTTAACTTAAATTTCAATTGTCCCAAAATTTAGATTTTATGCACATGATAGGTTCTGCTAAAGCGTTTATTTTTTTTTCTTTATTATACTTTTTTCAGATATTGAATTCTTTATATGCCAACTTTTAAATTCTACACATTTTCTTCCATGTCAACTTTACATTTAAATTTTCTTAAACCCTCTCCAAAGCAGTCAATCAAGATCGAAACCTTATCGATTAGCTTGGCCCCGTTACCGGCCAATTTGTTTGCTAATAAGTCACATGACCGTTGCAGCCGCAAGGACTCTCGCTTCGAGACGTCGCACCGCAAGGACCAATATTCCAGGGTTTGTCAATATTGACCGCAAGGATCGCATAAGAGGCCTCGCTAGCGGGATTGGTCGGCCTTATTTTTCAAGCCGCTCCTCTCGAGGTTCAGTCGTATGCGCTCGGTGTCTCGTCTTGTTAACGGCACGTACTCGGCGAGGGTGAAAGTGTGGAGGGTGAATCAAGTGTTAGGGTCTTGCAAGGGGAAGAGCGAGTCGACAGCTCGAGGGAACAAAGTGATGCAGGGGTGGAGGACGGACTGAGTGCTTCTTCTGAGCGCGAAGAAGTAGAAACTCGCCGACCTAGCGATCTTGACACAAGCGACCTTTGGGTTGCGCGTATCGACGGAGTTATTTGCGCGCTTTGTACACCGGTGTCCTTAGGAATTACGAGACTTTTCGTTTCGCGCATGAACGTCTCCCAGAACGCGACAAATTCAAACGCGTTAAACGCGCACGGTCGTTCGAACCATAATAATAAAATGTTTCTTTCCTCTCGGAGAGAATTTATTCACAACGATAACGTGAAAACCTGCTATATCAATCATAGCAATCATGTATTTGACATCTCAAACATTTTATTCTATAAATAAACTTTTTTCTTTTGTAAAATTCGTTTTGTTCCTTAATTAGATTAAATAATAATTAGATAAAAATATCCGGAATTTATTTGCATCGAGACGCACATCCCTCGGTTGAGCGCCGGCATCAGATTAATGTGAGAAAATTTTATGAACTCTGCCCGAGCGTGATTACGAAGTCCGAGACCTCATCGAGCCGCATAAAAGTTTGCGAAAATCAGAACATAAGTACCCTCTTGACCTATCGGATTTTTATATTTAATTTATAATATAACAAAATAATTAATAATTGATGATATAAAAATGAAAACAGTTGAACTATGAACAAGTAGTTAATGAATTCAAAATAATTGTTATTGATAACATAGATCAGTGATGCATAAACTTAAAGAAAAAGAGATAAAAGTTAATATGAGGATAATTATAATTTAAATAATTACTTGTTTTAATTTATGTATGTATTAATATTTTTAAGTATCTCCTTCATTTAATTCTCTCTCTTACAGTGTATTAAAATAAATTATATATTAATATGTATATTAAAGGCAAAAAAAATTTCGCAATCCCCAAATCTTTACGCATTCCTCAAAGGCTCATGATTTATAATTTACGCATTACAAATATCGCTGAAAATATCCAGCAAAGTGTTCGTGTAAACATGAGCACTAAATTCAACTTGATAAAATCACTCGAAACGTGAAACGAATCAATATTTGCCACGCCAAGCAGATAAAAACGATATCTCTACCTCGATTCGATTTTTTTTATGCTACGGATTAATCTTCGACTTGCTGACTAACTCATTTGAATGCAGCAGATAGAATATGGCGAAATAATCGAGCGGATTAATGTCCGGGTCGATTCTCATTTAGCCGGGAATATCCGACTCTTTAATAAAAGCCAAATGGCACACGTAGAAGACTTTTGTCAGCCGCTCTCAGCGAGCCGTTATCATTATCTCGCGAGTGAAATCTAAAATCGCGACCGAACGCGACGTCGGGGAAATTGAATATCGCGTCGGTTATTTAGCTGCGTCAGTCGATGTACGGCTATTTTTAAAACTTGATCCTGCAAATGATCAGAAAACGAAGAGAACGGCGAGAAACTGACAAGTTTCGATGAACTTTCATAGGTGTATACTATAAATTACTAGAACCAGAAAATATTTTAGTCAGCAGTTGTTGAATGAAAGGCAGTTAAAGTTAACCAGTCGCGATGCCAATCATTTTGACGTTTAAGATTCCTCCAAATAGCGAAAAGCTGTTTAATCGACCGTATCCGCCGTTCTAGCCAATTAATTTAGAAATCGGATTTAAACTGAGAATTAGTATTTCAACATTTTCGTCTCGTAATGGATGCAAAATTGAATATTGCACTCTCTTTACGCGGAGCAACTGCTCGTGCCGGTGCCTCGCAAACCACGTCAGCCACGTCACACTATTTTGGGAGCACTCAGACGCGATGCCTTTAAATAACTATGGACGCCGACTGACGCAGGAACTGACACCGCTTAACGATAAGCGACACGTCGCTTCGTCCGACGATTCGTTTAAAGCTTTAAATGCGACCGATTCGCATTCGATTCGGATCTTTACGCTCACCTCGGATGCAGAGAATAAGAAAAATGTTCGAATGGCGAATAAAGTTCAGGAATTCTAGTAGTTTCGGGTCTACGATCTCCAAGATTATCTCCGCAGTGTCGCGCTGCCACGTTCTCAAGTTTTCGGAAGGTCTTTAACACGTTGACTGCCATAGGGATCATTCGTGACTTGACTTTTCAGCGGCATCCCAGTGATGCTGGTGCGACTGACACTAACGAAAAATTTTAAAAAGTTCGTAAAAAATATTTACAAACACTTAATATAAAATTTTTAAACATGTGAATAAATAACAATGTAAAGTAAAAAATGCATAATTTTGCATCACAAGGATACAATTTTATATAACATTTTACATAATTTTTTATCATATATATTGTATTTATAATGATAAAAATTTTTTACTATAATGTACACGGTATGACACATAAAGCTCGTTGAGGCAGACAACGTGTGTTAGTCATGAGATACCATAAAATTGTTTTAAAACCGTAAATTTTGAATTTCCCTTAAGTAGATTTTATAATTACAAAATTCTTTGAAAAACTCGTAAAGAATCAAGATACACGTGTGCTTCTTTAAACAAGATCCATAATTATTTCCCTGTAACGCATCAATTGCTCGAAGCAATCTTTAACCTACATGAACATTTGATTACGCCAATTCAATGGGGAAGCTATGGGTCTCGTGTACTGCGATAAAGTAATTGCGTGTGCCTACCGATGAACATAATGCATCGAGAAAGCGTACGTTATCGCAACGCGTATTCCATGTGGAGCAATCGATCGGACGGCAGTCGTAACGTAGTGTACACATAGTATATACGTCAGGCTTGCCTGACTAATTAATATACTGAGGATCGTCGTGCCGAACCAGGTCATCTTACGCCATTCATTTCGTAATGGCAAATCTTCCGGTAATATTTTTTTCTTTGATGGAAGACGAAAAGAAATAAATATGCAAATGGAGTTTTATAATAAATTCTGCAATATGTGCACGGAATATTTAAAAGTATAATATCTATTAGGGGAGAGATAATCTCTCCTAAACAAAGATTTATGACAAAATTTTTCGTTATAAGACCAATCAACTGGCTCTTGTAATGGTATTTAATTGAATCTTTTATCTTATTAGAAATTATAGAATTTGAGTTTGATTTTCTTGCTTACAATTAGTGTGCATATAAATATAATTTAGTCGATTTTCCAGAAAAATTAAACGGTTAATTTTCCTTGCCCATGCTTAATTAAATCCATGTTTTTCCTGCAATATTCGATTTAAATCATGATTCCGCGAGTAATGCCGTAATACGAATCAGCACATAACTCGAAATTTGATTCTCGTAATTAGATTTACCGCGGACAGAACAACGTTCATCGTTCGCCAAACGCCGGGTTTATAAATAGGAGGAGGGGTGCAAAGTTCCAAGAGCGCTTTATCATCCGGATCCTGGACCGGCGTGTAAAAATAGATGATCTTTCAACGGCGGCAGCGCTTTCATACGCTGTTACGATGCTTCCATCATCGGATCGCTAAACGCATCGCGCCGGAACGCCATTTTCCGCCCGCGCGGGCGCGGATGGCTACAACCAGACGACGTATTGCGAGATGCATTTCTGTTCTCTGCTTGTTTCTCTCCGCGATTCGTTCCGCCGACGAAACTTCCGTGTCCCGAATAACTTTCCTCCGATTTGTCATTTACCGCTTTTGCCCTTTGCCCAAGAAAGTTTCCGACAAATATAAAAACGCAAAGTTATATATGAAAATAAGATTTATCTGCACCGCAGCGTTTAAAAAAATTATAAAAAGTTTAAAGGAACAATGTTTCTATGAGCTTTTATGTAAAATGTTATTCGATTAAAATCTGTTACGTAAATTTTATAATAATAATTTTATAACTCTCTGCTAAAAAAGCAGAAATTCAAAAGATGCCTTATAATATATAAAAATATTAATTTTGATCGAATGTTATTCTGTCAGACTTCTCGATATCTATTATTTTTGGGGAACAAATAATGGAACGAGAGGAGAGTAGAAAGCAATTCAACGGATTCTCAGGAATTCTCGAAGCGCGGAGTTGAATGAACATCGGAGATTTATCAGACATTTTTATTATCAGAACGTTTTCTAGTACCGGAGTATCCGTGACCAACCGTGCGATTTATACGCACTCGTATACACGCAAGACATACACACCCACGCACACACTTCGTATGATCATTCGTATTTCCGAGACCGAGGCTGAAGGGTAAAAGGGCGCGTGGATACGGAGGACGAAATGCTCGAGTCAGGATTCGACATTTTCCCATTCCCTCGGAAGACGTCCGTCCCCTTTGATCCCTTTAATTCCCGATAAATGTCCACCGTGGTACGATCGCTCTTCCTTTCCAGCCGCGCACTGCCGGAAACGTATTCGCGCGGGTCGCGCATTGTGCGCGCTTTGACGCTCGTTTTTCCAGCTCGCCGAACATACGCGCGAAAACGTCCCGCGGAAATAGAAAGCGAAAAGACTCTGGCGGAGGCAGGAAATTTATAGCTCTCCTTTCTGCCAGTTCCGCACATCCCGAATGGTTCGGAAGCTTCGCCCCCGCCTCTTCCCTCGAGACAGAGATGTCTTTCTGAATATATGCGCCCGTTTCTCTTCAATGAAAATTTGATTATGTATCAGGAGCATACGGATGATAAAATGAAGTGTTCTACATATAATTCATTTAAAGTCTAATAAACGGGAGAAGCGTGACACACGATACATTACATGTCCTCCTACGATTTTGATAGAATATTCATTTCTTAATTATTTTATCATAATTATCAATTGTTCAAATTTTTCAATAATTACAGTGTCACCGTTTGTGATAAAATAATAAGATAAAATTATTGGCGCTATGATTATGCCAAGTGATCCCATCTATCTAGAAATCAATTAAATCGAATACATTTCACTTATCGAATGGTTCCAGTGAGGGAAAGAGCACATTGAAAAGAAGGTCTGTAATTTTCCGGGCGATGATGGAAGTGCTATAAGAGGTATAACAATCAACGCATGAGAGGGAACAGAAAGTTCTTTCGCGAAGCACCGGATTGAATACTATAGAATTAATGTAATGAAGCGACCGATTCAATCGTCAGGGCTAAATCCAATCAAGGTTTCGCGGATCGATGAGAGAAAAGGCCTGCCGTAAAGGATAGAAACCGGCCTCTAGCCTGCAATTGAGAATAGGCAATTGCGAGTGTATTCTGTTGGTTCGCCGCGCACAAACGCGCCTAGTCAAAGCTTTACATGGGATACTTCCGACCAATAGAGCTTTTTTCAGCTCTCCGATGGATCGCGTAATGAATCCCGCAGGTACACTGAATACAATTAACTTTTTTCGTTACAGACCTTTGAAGACAGCGACTTATACTGCTTTCGCGCTACTTTATTTTGCTTCCTTTGTCCTGTGCAATATATATTGATATGATGTCAAAGACAATCACACAAATTTAGAGATTAAATTACTTAAAGTTCGAATAATCTGTGCTTCTTATCATAAAAAATTTCGAAGACCTAAAATATTTAAAGATTGAAAAATATTTGAAATTAGAAAATTTTTTCGAATAAACAAAAATCGAAATCGCAAAATATCAAAAACTAAGAAAGCTTATATTATTGTATTTGTTCAGCTTTAAGCTCAACCCTGAAAAAGAGCGAGTTTAATCAATTTAATTATAAATTATATGTATTTCGAAGGAGTATCGATGGATAGAACGGTCGTTATCCTGCGGAATAATAAAGTACAGAGAGCTTCTTCGGCAAGAACCACGACGAGGTGGAACGCCATTTGTCAATTTCCACTTGCAGGCCGGTGAAAAAAGAACGCGGACGCGAAAGAAAGCGACCAATGATTTATTTCGGAAATGCACGCGAAGCCGCGTTCTTTCGAGGGTGAATTCCCGAACACTTCATTCGTAATCACCTTTTTTATTTTTTTTTTGAGTGGCTTCACTTGTTTTTACTAAAGCTTATTTGATTCTATCTAGACAGAGAGATTGTACATATCATTTTGAATATTACCGATGACATATCGTAGTTTTTTGATCGAAAAAGTTTCCAGTCCTATTTATACTCAGAACATATTTTATAAAATTTGCGTACTATTTTATAATCTCAAAAAAGTTTAGAATATATCAAACTTTTTATTTTTATACTGTCCCTTTTTTAAAAGCTTTAGTTTTCTTAAAAATATATTTGCTTAATCTTGAATTATTTATATCATAGATTGAATTATTAAAGATAATTATTTCAAAAAATGTTTAATTTGATTGGATTAAATTATAAGGAATAGATTTTTATATCTGCTCTTCGTAATAATTTGAAAGCCTTTAGTAAAAAATCTCTGCGCAAGATTTCGTGGCAATAAAGTTCGGAGAAAGATAAAATAGAAATAAAATAGAAAAAAGAGATACAGAGCCGAAAGAGCCCTAATGATCAGTAAGAATTAAAGACTGTAGGCGCTGGTGTCCCCAGAGAATTCGATATATCGATCTTCATTCCCGTCATCCAGAGGACAAGCAGAAAAGAGTAAAAGGCGGCTACAGTCCACGTTCAATGAGCCATAACATAAATCGAACAGATGTAAAAGCCGATTCACAATACGATGCGAACGACGTTCTACGATGTCGTTCAACCCTCTTCCTGTTTCCAAAATTATTGCTCTTTTATCTTGCGATTGGTTTGTTTTGTCGCGGTCTCTAGCTATCCTCAATAAATCAATGTCTCGTGTATTTAAAACATAATTAAAGAATAATGTTGAAGACGTAATGCGACGAATTTTATTAATTTTTTTCAATAGTTATTCATTGACAATTTTTAATTCCATATATTTCGATACCATATTTTAATTTTCTTGAACATTATTTATATTCTTTAATCATATTGATATCGTTCTTTTTATACACAGTTGACACAGTTTTTTTACATAAAACTCTGACGAATAATTAATGATAAATTGAAATTTAGAGTTGTTAGTTATTACAAATGGACCCTTCTTTAATAACATAAATTAAATTATTAGACATGCAAATTAATTTATCATTTATTATATGTCAAATTTCATTGGAATGTATTGATAAATGTTGGCTGTTAATTAACACGTCGCTTTATTTCTGCTTTCTTTTAATATTAATGCCGGTGACCGACACGAAATATTTAATGATTTGCGGACGACTAAAATTCAATCGCTGCCGCTAGCGCTTTATTTACGGCCGAATCGATATCGATTCGTAATTTTATGAGTTAAACTATTTAAGGCAGTCACCCGGGAAATATAAAGCTAAGAAGTTCTTGTACAAGATGAAACGTAAAATTATAATATAATTTACTTGGCATTATATCACAAGGTAAACGACGAACGACCAACGATACTGAAAACTTGAGGATCTAATAATTAAAAGTTCAACGAGATTAAGAGAGAAAGAGAGAGAGAGAGAGAAAAAAACAAGAGGGAAACTCGAAAAATCAAAAGATTGAAAAACCGAAGAAAATTCTAAATTCTAAATTCTAAAATATCATTAAATACTCCTAACATATTTACGAATTTTTAAATAGGTTTTAATATTTCCACATTTTCGAAATATTTCTATTAGTTTAGCCTACGATTTTCTCTTAACTTTCAAAATATTAATAATTGAAAAAGCTTCATAATCTGAGATTAAATAAGAAATAATGAATGTAATCTAATGTACCTTGTTCATAATTTAAGGATTAATTCGTCCAAAGTTTTAAACTTTCAAGTCTCGGGGCAAGAATATGATACCTCACGAATTCTTAGATAACCTTAGAATCTGAAAATCTAAAGATCTCGCTAAGAGTTTCGCCGTGTTTCAGTAACACGATTTCCCGTACGAAGTTCTCCTGTCGACTGTAAAACATTCATACGATTCGAGCATCGGGCCAAACAAAATTTTTCATGATTTTCGCTGACGCAGAAAAAGAAGAGTATATTTATTAATTTCACACGAATATTTTATATCTCGTGAAATATTTGTTCCAGAGGGACATCTGATCAAAGCTGCCGAATTGTAAAATTATAATACTCGATAGTGATATGAACCGCATCGCAAATATGTAGAAATTGTTATCGTTTTTATTTAGAACTCCTTTTCGAAGCTTTATATGAGCGCGTTTGTTTTGCAGAGATATCGATATTCACAATTAGTCAATATCAAATATAAAATATCGCTGCCGCAGGTATTCACAATCGTACGCCACGTATGAACACACTCAATAGTGGTGAAATAAGCATTGAATGTCAATTGAAATCCCTGCTGCGAAATGGGCCCAATTAATAAACGAGGTATAAATCAATATGGCGTCTGTGCACGTTCGTATCGCATGTTCATTTAGTTTTCGGTGAGCAATTAAGCCGCAGAGAACCGAGACTCAAATTGCTTTGTTTATCTGTAAAAATATGCCAAGGCTTTTAACAAAAAAGCTTTGTTGCTGAATATCTTGAATCACAGAGATTTATTTCGTCGTTTAATCCACAACTTGTTTTTGTTATCATTACAAAATTCAATATTTAAAAGAATACCAACATAAAGGACTACATACAAATCGTCGTTTTGTTTAAAAGTTAGTTGCAGTAAAGTCCATTAGAGAAGAGGGAAATAACGGTTTTGTTTGATAATACCTCGGATAATACTTTTCAAATACAATTATAATTGCAATGATTCCAACTTGTCTTAATAATGCGAGATATTATTAATTTACGCTGTTCATTTAGATCGAGAGACGATTGAAATTAATTTTCGTCGTTTATAAAACATCGTATAAAAATATTTGCCATTCCCGACGCGGTCCGCTCATTTTCTTTCATCTCCATAATTCACGAACTCTAACAACGCTTGCTATATACAAACATCTATAATTAAGGCGTCTAGGGAGAGAATCTAAATCATTTATACCGAGCAGCAGAGTTGGCCGGCCAACCCTACTAACTGCTTAAAAAGTTACCTTATTACCGGACGACCGATCGATCATCGACCCGATTTCCTCGATGGAAACACGTGGAGGTCTATATATCTCGTATTGAAATGACAAAAATCGGAAAACCAGTTTCCGTCCCGATCGATACGACCAAAATACTTTGTTCCAATACGCGTTCAGGCTGGCTTTCCGTATTCGCACGAGGATTGAGACGAGAAATTGAGATCGTTATTGCGAAGCTTCTATTCTTGCTTAAACCAATATCAATGATGTACCGTCTCCTATAAAATTTAACGTTAAACTAACGTCAGCCGATTACAATTATCTTTAAAAAGAGAAAAATTGAGAGGAAGAGGGATAAAGGAGAAGAACTGATTGCGGTCGTCGGCGAGGCCAACCATATTGTCGGATTCAAGCATAAATCGAGATTAATGCTCTTACCCCGGCGTATTAAGCTCGGTCGAGTGAAAGCACGGTGGAATTTTTGTCGACGACATCGCGCGGGATTCATTCGGAAGAAACATCTTGCGTAACGCGCTCTCTTCCTTTCTGTTCTCTTTCTCTTTTTTTTCAAACTCGTCCCAAGCTGAACGTTTCCTCTGCATACAACCCTCGTGCATAATATCATTTTATATGGGTCGCTGAAAACGAGTTGCTGCATAAATAATAAAAAAAAACTAAGCGTCCCCTGTCCGGCCCGAAAACGTCGTCTCGCGTATAATTTTATAACGCCGTTCTGTCGGAATTTCACGCAAGCTCTGCCACTGAGGAGCAATAAATTCCACGTCCACGGAAATTATTAACGGTGTGTATTTGAAATTTCGTATCTGCGTAGCCTCGAAACGCGTGCTATGCAACTCGCGTTTCGTGCGCGGAATACTACTAACTTCCGGTTATTACGTAGGTGAATTCAAACAATCTCGTTTACGAGCATAATTTAATTCATTCACTAGCGCTATTTCGCTATTGATAATGTCATTTTATCATTCTCTTCTCTTAATTTTCTTTCTCTTCTGATTTTATTTTTAATATCCTAACGAGTCTCCAACGAGTCGGTAAATACAGCGGTACGTTAACCTGCCGGAAATTTAATAGCTTGATAATGAAGCGCCATGTCTCTCGAATCTCTTTCGCGCGGTCATTGCTATGCGGAGCAGACGTATAATTACAAATATATATAACTTAAGCGCGTATTAAGCGAATATATATAACTCAGCGCGTTTTCTGATCTCAGGAATTTAAATGATTTGATCATTCGCTGCTGTGCACCTCGCTGCGATCGGTAGTTTAATTAAAGTAACGCAATCAAGATCGCGAAGGACTCCGATCACGAAGACGAGGAGAGAGTTTTAACCAACTTCGCCAGGAGTATCTTTGCCGCGGGTGCAACACACGAAGGCAAAAACCGATCACGTCAGAGAAAATTTCCTGAAGATCTAATCGAATTCCGCGGAGACCCTTCCCGTAACCGGTCGCACGGCGTCCGTGTACCCGCAAGTCGTCCCCGTGGGATAGAAATTGACATGCGAGACAACTCACGATGATACGCCGAGTTTACCGCGTACTTAACTGTACCTTCATTGCGTGCCATTCTTTTCCCCGTGGGTGCTCGCCGAAACTTATTTATTCATGCCGCATTGCGCACGCGAAAGAAGGTCCTTTTCCAATTTTCAGCTATCCGATTTTGCATTTTGCACGAAAACGCGTATTGGGATTACACGTGAAATATATTTAAATTAAAAAGATAAAATTTTGGTTCTTTTTAATAGGTGTTGATAAAATGAGCAGTAATTACATGTGTTTACAGAGTATCCTACGGCTTCGTTCAGTCGGGGACTTTTTGACAAATTTTCAAACGAAACGCAAAAGAAACTACTTCTATAAAAATTTACCGAGTGCCATAGCTTTCTCGTTATTTGCGCTGTTCACAGTTTGAAGTAGACGAAAGTAAGAAGTCAATATTGTACGCGATATTAGAGAAAGTCGCAAGAGTTACGAAAGCGCTGACGCTACGACAAAAAAGAGTGTCGTTTCAGCGTCGTGTAATGTTTAGATAGGCTAAACGTTGCAAGAATATTAATAGCCTAATCACGAGAAATTATCTGAGGGCTGAGTAACCGCGAACAACATTAACCCACAACCCACGAGGTTACTCAACGCAAACATATGGCAAGGGGTTAACGTCAACGTAACGGTGCACTTCGTTTGTTTTAACGTCCCCACGCGCATAAAAGCTCGCTAATATACAACGGATCAGATAAAACTTCGATCGATAAAGTAAACGCCGATCAACGAGCTAGCCTGGCTATTTTTTTAACTATCCAAGCGGAGGGTGACGGAGACGAAAACAACAGCGGGAATCGGGATCGAAAGAGATGCGAAAGGGTAGAATAATAGAAAAATAATAGAAAAATATCTCCTGGGCGTGAGGGGGTTGGGGAACGACATCGACAACAGAGATCAACACAAAGCGAAAATCGAGTGTCGAATTTCTGTGTGAGATACTGTGGAAAATGGAAAAACGCCCGGGAACGAGAGGAAAGAGTACAAATACACGTGTGTATTCGGGGATGAATCGTCGCATCTCTGACAGGAAAATCGCTGAAGAATGAAAACGCATAAACTCTCGCGGCCGACGTTTCCCAGGGGTTCGATCTAATTTGATTTTTTTTATTTAGGCATAAAAAGCGTTGATTGGCTTATCAATAGACGAATAAATAAAACTATTGAAAAACGGAAAATTTGTTATCTTTTATTACGCTCTTCTAAAGGTAATCCGATGGACATAATTACAAGATGGATCCGATATAATGACAAGAAGTTACACAAACTTATCCGAGATAATAAGATTAAACTCATCAAATATATCTTTTTCCTCGTACAATTCTCTATTATATTTTCTCAGATATTCAACGTTAAGAAAAACTCTCGTAAATGTGTCATAAAATATTTAAAATTATAATGTCGTGTTATATAATCGTGTAACAAAAAAATTAAATATTACATCTAATTTATTTCGTGAAAATCTCTTTGCAAACTGTTGCGTTGAATTATACATTTTTATCATATGCGTTGCAATTTATACATTCTGTTTTATTATAAATTATAAACAATTTCATATAGTTACTAATATATATGTAGATATACACATGTATGTAGCACGTATGTTGTATACATAACTGCCAATTATTTCATATATCACATAAACAAGAAAAACGCAAAAGGGCGAATTTTCGTCTCTGCCAGGATAAGTGGTGTGATCGCTAGTAAAAGAGCAATCGCGTTAGGAAGCGGAACGAGCGAGCCAATTAAAATGCTCGCCTGCAAAAACAAAATAAATTTTGATCAAACATCGTTCTCCGCCTGCATAGACGACGAGCAATCAAAAGGAAAACTTCGCTTCACGAGCAACCTTCCGTGCAATTTTGTCGGCAATAACCGATGCGTCAAAACAAGAAATCTACTTTATACGTAAATTTCACGAAAATTTGACCATGGCAATCCGGTATAATAATAACGTTGGTACACGATAATAAAGAGCTCCCTGATGGAAAGTATCGACAGATATGTATCAAGTATGCTGATTAAAGGAACAATAAAAATTGGTTTAAGCGAAAGAAAGCGAGCAAAAAACCATAGAGCACGAAGGGAAAAGAAAATTCCACAAAGAGAATCATGACGAATGGTGAAACACAAAGTAAAAAGGATGAAAAGATTTTATGCCCTTCAGATATCATATAACTCCATGTCCATGCTATTCTACAAAACGCAAATGAATAACGCAAATATAGACAAAAAGTTGCGGCTTCAGTGTAAAAAACAGCTATATTCTGGCGTTTCGAAAAAATTAATAAAAATATTTGAAAAAATACTCTTCATTAAATAGAAAATGATGAACATGTTAAAAAATATAATTGAGATTTTTTTCAATTATGATACAGCAATAAATAGCAAAATAAAAAAAATTCACCCTGTAGCATTATGTATTCCCTATTCTAGTATTCCATTAATTCCTGAAAGTTTCAGAAATTAATTTCAAAATTTTTGCAATGCAAATTATGATCGGACTCATTTTCACCCTATATATTTCAGTTCGAATGTACTAATGTATGAAAATTAAACGAGGATTAAGAGAGTTCTATGTAGAATTGTGCGCCGGAATCGCGTTTAAATCTAAATCAGCCCGCCGTGAATTGTGCCCCACAGTGGATTCATAGAATTTCAAGACCTAGCACACATGCCACGTCGTCACAATGGAGTTTCAGTAGTTTCCATCGCGATGGAATCGCGGGACGGTGTTACACGTGACGTGGCACGTAAAGGCGACGCAAATGACACGCGGTTCTGCCTCCGCGCGATCGCCGGCTACGATAAATCTATCGACATATACTGAAGTTACATCGACCGGATTGACGCGCCGCCTTGGGAATTTGTGAAGATTAACGAAGGCAGATAACGAATGGAATCGAACATAGGGCGTTAAAGTTTACAAAATCAACAGAATTAAAATACAATTTTTTATTGTAGAAGAATGATTGATTGATTGTCAAAAAAAAGTGAACAGATCAACTGAATACAACAGAATGATTGATTCTTTGGACTCTCAACTTAATGCTATCTTTACACAATAATTCATAGTTCAAAGTTTTATTTTTTACCTTTATCTAGCCTTCATCAATTAAATAATAAAAAACCATTTTATACTTTATTACTTAATCACGTCTAACTTTAGATGATTTCTAATTTATGTTACAATTCAGAGATTTCATCTATAATTTTATAAACTAGAAAATAATAGAAAAAAATATTTAAAAAATTACGATATAAAATTCACATAAACTATATATTCAAATATATCAAAGTACTTAAAATTATACATAGAATTCTATGCTAAAATCTGACACATATTTTAGATTGTCTAAAATGAGCTTCAAATTATTTCTATACTTTAAACAATGTATGAAAATTAAAAAAACACCTTTTAAATATTTGTGTTGGTTGATAGTAATTAAAATAATATAGCTAACCACGCATATAACTTCCTCAAATGACACATCGTTCACCTATTTATTAACTCGATGTATGGATCGATTAATAGAAGCTCCCATGTAATTACCGCGTAAACTTCCGATGTAATTTGCAAGGAGCATAATACTCCTAATGACTGATCGGATTATGTGAATTTTTGCGCTCCGAGACACGCTTCATTAATCCACTAGCTAATGAACTAACGTCGGGCTATCCTTGAATACCACGCCAAGTTAAGCTGAGGGTTATTCGACCGAAGCTATCTACTTGACCCGAGGGGTGATGCCGTGCTTCGAACTGCGTGACCGTCCTGAGCACCCCTAACGCTTTGACGTACATAGTCTGCCGAATATTTCTCACACCACCACGTGATGAAAGGAAGGTCAAAGGGAAAGGCCGAACTACGAAATTCGCCTTAGCCCAAACGTGAATTACAATGAGCAAAGGCAACAAATCGCGGTAGACAGATAGCAGAATCCCTCTCGTAATTCGTAACTTTGTTGCTTATCTTTTTTCCCTAAATTTAAAACTGTCGGATCCTGTTCTGAATTCTTAAATTCCTTCTAAATCACAAGATCCCCGTCGAATAGCATTTTGTATAAAGATGATATATTATTCAGTTGCAACAAACACGAAAATATTATTGTTTGTTAAAAAAAGTAGATGTTTTTCGTTTTAATTGTTAAATCGATATTTCTTTTGATGTATTAAATAATTCATTTCTTTATGATTAATTTATGCGATTTGTCTTTTTAATAGATCGTATTTAATTACTATTAATTACTATATCGATAATTTATGCAATATTGATCTCAAAAAAATTATTATATTTAATAATAAATTCGATAAAAAGTATCGATAATAAATGTATTATATGCCATTATCGTGTTAGTCTTTCATAAAATGTATGGCTCGTATGTATTCCTTCATGTGCCGTAATATATTATATATTTTAATGGAACAAACTGCAGCATTTGGCACAAAAGCCGAAATTTCGTCACGCGAAACCGTTTCATTTAATTTATCAAGGTAGCTTATCGCGTCGAAGTATTTCGGCGCAATTAGAAGCGATTAACAATCGCCCGCTTCCGATGACTCACAAAAATGGAGTAAAGCATTATACAATGAAGCATAGTAAAAGCAAGCGGCCTACATTTTCATCGTCAGTCTTTAGGCCGTTTAATTCATTGATGGGATTTATCATGACGTGTTGAAATGGAAATTAACTCGCCGCGGTGAAATACGATTGTCTCGAGGTCACTCAGCTTTGAAGCTATCGAATCGATCTAGAAAATCAGGGCTTACTAAAAGGTCACTATTTAGACAACGGAAAGGTCTAAATATCTAATTTTGATACTGGAAATGTTCTATAAAATTTTTCTGATCCTCGTTCTTAAAGTATCTTTTACATTTTAGAAGCTTCAAAATGTCGAAAGTTTCGTAAAGCTACGAATATTTAAAATTTTATAACTTTGAATCTTTACAGTCCTGTTCCTTTTGAAAGTTAACTGCAAAGTTAGATGCAAATCAGATCTTAAAAAATATTTGGCAAACTGAGAATATTATTACTCTTTAAAACTTGAAATCCATAAGACTTAGGATCACTAAAACTTTGCACTCCTGCGTTTTAGATTCTTTGCATCATTCAATTTCAAAACTTCGAAACATTGATGCATCAGGTCAGCAAAAATTTTAAATTTGCCGAATTCTATTTCTCTTGTAAGTCATTATTATTACTTTCAAAGTTTATTTTCTGCAAATATTTCCTTGATATCTTGATGCCTGGATTATTCTCGATACCGGAAAATTTAGAGGCGCCTTATTTGGATTAGAGTACGACTCAAGGCACGTTACCTCCATATGTGTTTTGCTACCGTTTATTTCGCTCGCGCCCTGAACTACACCGAAGTTTCGGAATCCGCCGTCAACGTAGCTATGCATACAGAGGTATAAGCACACCGCGGGCATATATCTAACGCGTGATGCATATGACCCCGTTCGCCGGGGTTATTAAGACTAGCAATAAATTCATGCTGCAACGATTATTGTTTGTAGGGAACTCAGGAGAAACGTTACAAAAAAAATAGCAGAATTTTAAAGTTTAGCAACAGTAAGTTTAAATTATATTCAAAATAAATAGAATGCTCTGAATGTTAATAATATATATATATATATATATATATATATA
>VBVR01000126.1:0-74355 GCA_011638315.1 Tetramorium parvispinum | reverse complement strand
CCCTTCTTTCGCCCCCGCGGTGCGAAATTTAGCGTGTACGTTCACGTCACAATTATACGGTCGCGCGTAATCACGCGTAGTCGCTCCGCGTTGCGTTAACCGCACGCCTGACGTGCGCGATTTGCCCGCGTAGCGACGCGATGTTAACGGGATTCATTATAACTCATTCGTCACCGACGCGTCTTTTATGCAGCCCGGCGCATCGAATCCCGTGCTTAACGTTGGAGCAAACTCGCGCGACGCCTATTTCCATCCATCTAACATCTAACATCTGATATACGACGGATACTGTATTATAGATGTTGCATAGAAAATAAATAATTGACAATTTATTAGGTCTATGAAGGTGGAATCCCGAAATGCGAATTTTTATAAAACTGATACGGCATTTGAATTTCCATTATTTGTGTATAAATAATTATTTTTTGTTCACCATGTAAAGAAATGAAAAATAAAAAAGTTTCATTATCAGCACTCTTAAGTACATTTTTTTAAATTATATGAATTAAAATGTTTAGATAAAGGGGAAGAATCATATAAAATAATTTCTGACAAGTTATTATCTAACACCTTAAATTTTCATATTAGAAATAATAAAGGAGCTTAATAGAAAATTTAGAAAAACAATATCAATGTCCTGAGAAAGAAAGAAGAAAAGAAAGCAATAGATTGTATTATTTATGGACAAGTGATGAACAATATAAATTTGCATCTTGAGGTGCCAACTTTATAGACCTCTAACAGTTGATAATTTGTTACCTACAATTATTATTATTAATTAATATTATTTATTTGTACATGTTTCCCTCTTGCTGGTAGATTTCAAGACGTTACGTAAAGCACGAGAGACGTTCAATGCGATTGCATAATCACCGACTGTTTCGCAAGCGGGCGGTGTAAAGTAAATCTCGAAAGAATGAAGAAACACGCGAGAAAAAGGGAATATAGCGGAAAAAAAGAGGGGAAAAAGTGCAACTGCTTGCGCATGTCGTAACGTATCTAATTCCGGAGCGCGAGCCTCGCGACAAGTGCGTTTCGATCTATGTATAGCGATGATGCGGGACGTACAAGCTACCGCACGACCTAATCGCCGTCTCGTCTCTCCCCGACCGTCTCTCCCTCGTCCCCCTTTTCCATCGTTGCGCGATTTTCCCCGCGTGCCTCCGCCCCCATCTCATTCTCCCTCTCTCCGGTTTCTCGCGTCGGGCTCGCGTGTACGAACACGTGAGCGGACACACCGCGCGTATTACAGCCGTCTCGCGCGCATAGATAGACCTGGTGTGCGCGCGCGCGCGCGCATGCCGTTAACTTCGCCTGACAGACAGTTCGGCGGCATGCCGATATCTCGCGATGACGCACGCACGTGCATGTGCGTGTTCCTCGTCCGTCTTGCCGCGGTGGCTACGGCCGTCGCTACCACCCACTTGCCAACCATTCGAGAACAGATAGCGAGTGTTTCGCTCGGGCGTCCTCTTTGTTCGCGGACGACGTGTATGTACGTGAGCAGTCACGCTACCGGGGAAACGTAATTAACCCACTGGCCGCGGGAATGTATAAATCGATCGGTGAGCCCGCCGTTTCTTCCGACTTTGCGGTCTTCGTCATTAAATTTATCGACGCTAATTGCGAGACGAAATTTTCGCTCGAGCAATGGCTTTTACTCTTTCAGATTTCTGAACTACGTTATGCAACGATTACTAACATTAGCTCGCCGCACGAATGCATAATTTGATGCTCGGGCTCGTTAGTTTTCCTGAGTTTGCTATTCTCGTCGTTATCTATCAACAAACGAGCCTCTATGCAAATACGACGGGAAGCACAGATCGAGAAACGAGAAAGAAAAGTCTCTCTCTCTTCTTTCTCGAAGTACGTTACACGAAGTAATTATTAACATATTAATCGCATAAATGTCAGATACGATCGAGCACAGGACTTTCAGATGAAACAGTTTGCGGAGACTCGAAGACAAGCAGCCTTACTTGTAACGAATAGAGGCACGAATGTACGGAGTTTCCGAGTCATCAGTTAAGGCCCATTTTCGCGTGACATTAAGTGTCCCGACACTTGCGGTTGCGACAGTGCCACTATTAGTCTTCATTATGTATCGCGACCTCGCAACATATGGCAGTCGCGTTACCGCGAAAACGAGTCTACGAGGATTCAAATTATTACGGGAAAATAATAACTCGGAATACAATTAACGAGAGAGAAGGTAATTTCATCTCGCCAAGAAACGCAAACTCAACCCAATTACGGTTATAAATTCAAAGTTCTTTTAATTTTCTATTATTGTTGCATTAATTCTATTATTATCTCTGTATAAGTTATGTAACGTTTAATTTAGCAATAATAATATTCATTCTCTCTGAATTGCCATTTCAGTATTATTACATTTTGACATTATACATGTGATTATTGTTAAATTAAATACTATCGGATGGAAAGAAACGTGACGAGCGTGACGAACATGTCTAACAAATGCAGTCCGAAATGCAATAGTGTTCCTTCGAGCGCATCGTGTATCGAAATATCGAAAACGTTACATTAGCGTTGTGGAAAACTCGCCTAACGAGAACGGCACCTGCATCGGAGGTGGCGAAAACGAAATCACATACGACGACGACGACTCGCGCGTATCGAACCCTTTTCAAAACGACGAAAGTTCTCGTTCGAAGTCGCCCGCTCGCGGTCGTCAACGACAGCCGCGTCCCTAGCAAGTCGGAAATTTCTTTGGCAGGCACGTAGGAAATACGAGGACGTCCAACTCTTAGAGAGAAGCCGGCGACGGAAACTTTTCGGCAATGTTTTCCGGTTTGACGTATGGCGAGCGTAATGCATCGTCCGCGGGTGTTTTATCTCCGGATAGAATTGGGGTTCTCTCCCCTCTCTAGATATCAATCTTTATCAGATTGACACGAGGTGCGAACTTAAATGTTGAATTCTGATATTCTTTTGCGTTATTATCGTCCACTATAGTATCGTCATATAGTATTGGCCGTGGATCGACCGAACGTGATTTCGCGATTCAAGCCTTTCGGGAAACTTGAGTTTTTGAAAACGCGAGCTATTCGGCGAAATCACCGGATCATTTGATGTCGAATGCGCGACGGAAGCCGGCGTAACAAGAGCGCGAGCAAACGATCTATAATCTGTCGATAAATCGTGTGCCCCGTGCGCGTTTCATTAACGTGCCGCCTGTTCCCGGTCCCGGCATTTGGCCAATATTCGGCGTACAATATTTCGAGCTGTCCGTCGGTTGGTCGCAACCGCGGTTACTACGAAGCGCTCATTATTCCCAACAATGAAATCCCATAGAATCGACTCGTCTCGTTACTCGTCCCGGTTAACTGACGCTAATTACGATTCCGGGAACCATTAGCCGCCATTGTTCTCTCTCGCGCAATAGATGCGCGATACCGCCGCCGTTCGCCGCTCGTGTGTGTTTATGGATAATCAATCCCGCTGTCTTCCATTAGCTCCGACCAACCGACCGCCCTCTTCCGCTTTTTGTCTCTTTTCCTTTTTCTACACTTGGGGAACGGCGAAATCCGGTACGTGCGGTTACTCTACCGTGTAGAAATGTTGTGTGACGAAATGTGCTGGGTTCCATCCAGAGAGAGAGAGAGAGAGAGAAAGAAAGAGAGCTCTCCAGCGTGGATTTCTACAATTAAATTCGCGATCGTTTTCGATGGTTCAGAAATTGAATTGTGCCATCGAGGAATCGCATTCCGCGAGCGCGATTCGCATTTTCCGGACGAGCGCATCTTACATCATCCGCGCACGACTGTGATACCCAAGTGCCGATACCCTTTAAGATTCGATTGGCGAGAGCCCCGAGTGGGTATATCGATTTCGCAACCGCGAAAAGATGGGTATTTACGCGGCGCCGATATTTCCACGGAAATGCAGTCTACTTCGGGGGCGATTCGAGGGCGATGAAGATAGAATCCGATCGAACAGAAAGCGCGGATCCGTAGCTGTAGCTTGTTGCTAAGGAGAGCAGGAGGAAGCGGTGTCGCCACCCGTTCGGTAGTGGAGGACACGACGTCTGTGCGGCCCGGGCGTGAAAGGGGGTGGCTGACGGCAGGGGGTGAACCGCCAGCGTTCTCTGAGGCTCGCTCTCAGTTGGTTCAGTGGGACATATCGATCCAGCGAGCGGGGTGAACCCCGTGGTGCAACAAGGGGTGGCAGAGAGGGAAGGGTCGACTAACCCAACCATCCAAACCACCCAGCCGACGAACCATCCAGAGCAAGCATGCGTGGTTTCCCCCTCCCCGCTGGTTCCACCCCCCCCGCTGTCTCTTTACCGCCAACATGCCGTTCACCCCCCGGTGCCCTCAAAGAGAGAGAGAGAGAAAGTGAGTGAGTGAGTGAGTGAGAAAGAAGGGGTAGAAAGGGAACGGGGGAAGAGCCGGTCGGGCCTCCCCTTTGTACCAGCGGCTATATCCTGGACAAAGAGCTATCGCGCTCTTCAGCGAGAGAAAGATGGAGGATAAGCCCTGCGAACAAAGGAACCGCACTTTTTTGTCTGTTTCAATTAAATCCTCATCGATATACTCTTGGCGGCGGAAGTGTTTCCGCGATACGGCCGCGCGTACGCGGCACCGTTGTTCGAGGACAACCGTATCTCTCGAGTTCGCCGAATTCGATCTGAAATTCTCGTCTCGCGTTGACGCGACCCGCATATTAATCCGCGTGCGTATCGTCCTTACGGATTGGCGATGCTTTCCATTGTAACGGCATTTCTGAATTAATAGCGGCGCGCGGTGGCACTCGCGTGCGAGAAACGTCAAACGACCTCGTCGTAAAATCCAACCGTTCATTGCTTCGTCGAAGAAACAAGAGACTCCAAATTGAATACGTCCGCGTATAACATTGAACGCAAATACATGTGACACAGTAACAAAGCAGTAAATAATGCGTCGATCATGAATTTTATTTTCTTGGCGAGAATTGCCCCGAGAGGACGAGAGAGGTAGATAGAGAACGAGCACGCAGGCACGGATGATATCGATTTTGCGAGTTGCTACGTAAGATATCAAGGTTTCGCGGCGCGGCGCGGCGCGTATCTCGACGTGGGGTTTCCCCTTTAGCGAGGAGATCAGCGAGACCGCCACGGTGTCTTGGCGCGCGACGGCTCTTCCTCGTCTCTGTGATTTATAGCAACCTCCGTGATCATGATAGTTACGGCGGTAGTAGTAGCTGTGGGTGGTGGGTCGGTAGTATTCGCGTTCGTGCCCGTTGCCGATGGAACATACACGGTGTCCCTGGATCTCCACATTTTCCCTCGGATATCTCTCGATATACTATCGAACATTCTTATCTTGTCTCAAAATCATATGTTATACGATGTAGAATAATAATAATTCGGATTCTTATTCGGATACAACACGGTGAATTTATAACAGTGTTCTTCGAGCCAACCTTAAAGATGCATGCGTGGAAATTATAGGCTGATTTTGTTTCTGAAAGTGTGTCAAAAGTTTAACAATGAAAGAAGTCGAAGTTTTTATAAAACAACTTAAAATTTTATCGACGAGATATTTTTTCTCACATTTATTTTTCAATACTTTTGTAAATGATACATGAATTAAAAATCTCGTCAAAGTAAATCCTAATTAAAAGTAAAATGAAGATAGCTTTATTATTTACTTGTAATTTGAGTCATGAAAATACATTCAAATTTTCAATCACTTAGAATTTGAAGACATTTACATTTTGAAGAAAAGAATCTGCTCAGAATTAATGAAAAACGTTATATTAAGAAGCAATCAAGGACACCCTATAGAAGGTGCGAAAGAAAATCGACTGTGCGGCCGTGCTTATGCACGCGTCTTCGCTAACCACGATCCACCATCGCGTCTTGCCGTAATTCTTAATAAAGCTTCATAACCCCCGAGATGTAAATTACTTGTCGCCGCGACTCGATTAATAATAGCGTAATGTTACCGCGATCGTAAAGGGATCCCGGGACCTTTGTCATTTCGCATTTGCATTTTGTGCGTGTCATAGGACGATCGATTGAAAAATAAAAAAGAATCCATGGAAAAAGAACAAAAAGAGACACGTTCAACTTAAGCGAATGAAAATAATTGCTGTCTATGCTATATAAACAACTTCGAAGAATCGGAATATAGAAATTAGATGTATATTTAAACTATATATATGATATAGAATATACATAATATATGTATAATTTTTTTATAGAAATATTAATTTTCTGCAATAAAATTCAACGAAATATTTAGTAGCAAAATGTCTTGTGATACGGTTTAAAAAATATTCATTTTCTAGTCGACATAGTTATATCCATTTATTTCGCAGGTACAATTGACGTCACTACTACTATATTAGTCATGAAATTTGCTGTTGTAACTATAATCTGATACGAGACGACCTGCGAACACGCTCGTTACAGTAGACGATAGATTAGCACGCGTGCATACATATAATTGTAACACAAATGAGCGCGGTTTATTATTCTACATAATGCAACGGCATCATCAGAAAATATATGAAAATCGCGTTTATTTATTTTCTGTCTGCGGACTTATGACGTAAGTACTTTATTGCAAGGACAAGAGAAACTGGTGTCTTTTATTACCGTACCTTTCTCATGCCGCTAATAAATATAAAGTTGTGCAATCATTAATATCAAGAAAATCTAGAAACTAGAACTAAAATTGATATAAAATAGTTATGAATGTAGAGAAAAGTGATGAATTTAAATATATCGTAAATAAAATAACTTTGATGAGAGAGAAAGCAATACAAAGAATTGGGAAGAAAGCGGATTTTATGCTATATTTATAGAAATATATGCTCGATGCGTCACGGAGAATGTTTTACGAATTGGCAAAGAAACAGAGAAGAGCATACGAGCATGAAAGAGTTCTTATATACATAGATACGTACGTAAGTATATATGTATATGGTTGAGTTTTTCACCGGAAGTGAGGAATTTTACGACTCTCCGCGTTGAGACGGTGGACATTTATAGTGACGTGACGTAATCTCGCAGCAATAAGCGCAAAAAGGATCGTGCGGCATTACCGATGAACAAAACTCGATCGAAACGACCTCTCTTTCTCTTTTTCCTCTTTCCTTTTTTTTTATTACTGAGAGTTGTCTGAAGGATATTGCGTCGCCTTTCTAGCTCGATAACGCCAGACGCCTTTTACAACGGCCGCAGTTTATAGCGCGACTTTATAGAATGAGTTTCTTTGGCGTATCAAATTTTAGTTAACTTATTATGCGAATTTCTAAACATTCGCGAATTAACGACCGATAGCTTTCTCGTAATAATTGAACAAACACTAAGACATTTATAATTTTTAATTGTTTAATTTTTTTATTTTGAGAAACAATCATGGATAATTAGACTTAGGAAAAAGAGATTTATTAGCGCAATTTGCAAACGTGTTCTCGCAATGTGTCGCGAGCGAACGAGAATGTTGAAAAGAGATCGAGAAAATGACGGCGAGAATTTCGAAACATCTCGGGGCCTCTTTAAATAACGCACTTCCTCCCTCGCGTGTCACTGGGTTACTGTGTTTTCCCCGCAAAACCCGCAGAAGAAAAAGTTTCCGTCGTGAATCTCCGTCATCCACTCATCTTCTCCTTCTCTCCCTTTCGCTCCCTCTTCGGCAACCCACCGTACGTTCTTCGGCCTACAGGCAGGTTCACCCGTCCTCCGTGTGGCGATGCGGAGGTGGAGTATGAAGCGCCGAGGGGATAGGAAAGGGGATCGAGAACGTGGAGAGGGTTAAGAAACGCCGAGGAGAAATCGTAGGAGAACGAAGTCGTCGAACTGGGAGGAAGAATTATATCGCACCTAAATCATACACGACGCCGACGCAAGGCCGTTTTATTTCACCGGTATGTTTTACGGGGTTGGAGGGAAGGATGGGAGCGCGGGGTGCAGCGAAGGGGCGAGATCTTCCTTCGTCGTGGATACATTCTCTCCGCTTGTTCCTTTCTACTCTCTTTTGCTTTCTGTTTTCTCTTCCTACCTAGCGAGAAACGAGCGTGCCTTCTCTCCCTTGTGGCGAGTCAATACGAAAAATACAAGGAAAATCCATACTCGGGTCAGAGAGAGGCGACGCAGGTTTTTCCTTCAGTGTCAAAGTCGTCGCTGCCATCGTCGTCGTCGTCGTCGCCGAAACGATTCTTTGATAAAGCAGCGATGCATGCAGATAGCTTATGGGGAAGAAATGGGCTCAATAAAAACGGTAACAATGGCCCCGGTGCGAGGTAACGTGGGCGTGGGTTGAAAAAAAATGGGATGAAAGGGATCTCTGAAGGTGGAACCAAGAAAATGAACTTGCGAAAAAGGGAGAATATTGTCGTAAAAGCACTGCAATTTCAATTCGATTAATTTAATTCAATGTTTACTTTTCTCATCATTTTATTTTTATCTGTTATATTTAGTTTTATTTCAACTCACTCTCTCTCTCTCGATTGTACGGTTTGTATTTCGCGATAAGGCTCGAGATAAAATTCTATTTATAAATATATCGTATCTATTCTGTATGCCAGTCTGGTACTAGTTGGCTCCAGATCCTTTCGCAAATATTCTCTATGCTCACGAAATTCTTAAGCATTCGTCGTGTAGGTTGCACTAGGCTCTCCCCCCTGTCTTTAAACGCGCCATAATAAAGCCTCTTCCAAATTGCACGTTAGACTACAACGCGGCGTCATTTAATCATCTACTCTTAGAGAAGACGAGTCGAAAATGACTCTTCGTCCGTCTCGGACCGCTCGTCATTCTTTCAGACACGGTACAATCTTCTTCCCATTCTTCTCCGTGGCACAAAGTAGCGTTGTTCCCAAGCAAGCCCAGATTTAACCGGGGTCCTCTCTTTGCCTTCTTTCCCTGCCCCTCGTGCGACTTCTCATTCTTTTTTTTTTCTTTCGGAGATGCGCTGCTCGTAAAATTTTTAAAAGCATCCTTCGGCAACTTTGTCTCCCGCTGAACCGTTCCCTCTGCCCGCCGTCTTCTCTCGCTTCTCTTTCTGTTCTCTTCTATCGCTTGGGACGACGCGATCATCGACGGGGCCGACACCAGACGTCCAAGGAAAATCACGATAATCCCCCCCGGTCGTTTGTAAAATTTGGCGCGCTCGTAAAACCGAGAGAGACGGTAGTTACGTGCAGGGGAGTAGAGACAGAAGGGAGATATTATGAGTGGCCCGAAGAGGGGGGGGGGATGATCCCTTTCCGAAACGTTCTTGCAGTACCCCAGCTCTGATCGTAAAATCGTCCCAAACCGTAGGGACTTTGCCTTTCCTAAGAACATATCCGGAGCGTTTCCAAGTATCGATCCTGGGACAGCGAGATCCAGGCCCGGCATTACAAGCAGTCCGAGCTAATTGCTAAGCCGAGCTTACTTAACGCAGATCGTTGGTACGATCGGGGTCCTTTAACCGGCCATAACGAAAATTAAGAAATACCTATCCGTTTTCAGGAATCTTTAATAAAGGATTAGCTCGTTTTATTGACTTTTTTTATGAAGATTCGTTGTCGCTTTTGCTGTAAAAAATTTATCCAATTAGTTAGCTGTAAGCATCGCTGGAGTGCCGGGTTCTAATTCCGCGAGATCGATCGAGAGAACGAAGTTGGTCTCGTACAATCGCGAGGTGGATTTCTTTCCTTCGTCTCGGCAGATCGTAACGTTTTTACGTTCTTTCGTGCGCCATTTCCGTTTTCATTCTTTCGTTGGCTAAATCGACAGCGTATCCTTCTCTTCTTTCTATTCTTCTTACATTCGTGAATTTTTACGTTTGCAAAATTTTGCATTATCTAAATCTCGTGCTGAGTAATCTAAAGTTCAGAATTCATTTAGAACCGAGATGCAGAAGTCGCGAGTTTACCGAAATCGATGGAAAATTCTTTTCATCGATTTATGCGTTGCGATTCAAGCAAAGTTCGAGGATCGTTCTTGTCGTCCTTCGGATGAGACGCGACGACGTAACGGAATCGACACCGTTTAAGCGTGTCCCTGTATCTTGAATTTTACGAGCCCCACAAAAACATCCCCGCGTCCGTCCGGCCGCGAAAAAGCAACCTCGTAAAATCAGGAACGGGTAGCCCGACAACTTTTGTCTTGGGCCCTTATATTTGCTATTTTCCGTGAAGAAATAGCGAAACTTTGGCGCTCGCCGAGTTCTCTATGGCTCGGTCGTTCGTTGTTCCTCGTGTGGAGCGAAGCTCCGAGCTTGCAGATCCAAAACTCGATTCAGTTATGAGAATAGTCTTAAGTTACGAGAATAACGTTGTCGTGCTACAGGTAATAAACGTATCTTCCAAAATCTAAGGACATAGTAATAATTTACAAATGCTCGTAGCATTTTTATTTGCAAAAGACGTTTTACTACTTTTATATTTGTTTTGCGCGATGCGCGTAATTGTTTGGCTTGATTTAAATTGACGTTAAAAAGTCGACTCGCTGTTTATTCTCGCGGGAGCGAGAGGATTTTATCCAGGAAAAAATAAAACGTTCTGCCAGTTTACGAGCATCGTATTTCGTCTGAAAATAATTTGAGACTCGATTTACATGGCAAGAATGTAATCGTTCATTTTTATGCGGATCACCGCTGTATTATAAGATAATTCGGATTCACATGACTACTCCCAACACAACACAGAATTTTATGACTCTTCCATATTTTACGAACTCCGTATCTCACATAAAGAACTCTTATTTATGCTTTTTAAACATTTTTTTAAAGTTGTATTTGTACACAGGTTTTCTTTTAGCAAAGTCAACATTCTATTAAAATACGTCTATGAACATACTCTCTAAAAATGAATCAGTGAAACTCACTGTCAATCAGCGGTTATACACTGATTGTCAGTGTTAAGTATACCACTGAAAAATTTAGTGGTATACTTAACACTGACAATTAGTGTATAATTACTGATTGACAGTGAGATTCACTGATTTACTTTTAGAGAGTACTCTTAATTAAACTTAAATTAATTAAGGTAACATTTATTATCTTTTCGAAATGACCGATTCTATTGAGATGTGTGGATTTCGCTGAGGACGACAAAACAACGTGACTCTCGTGAATTCGGCGGCCGAAACCCGCACGACAAGGTCGTAAAGTAGAAAAGCGAAGGTCACACTTCTCAGCGAGAAAGAAATTCTGCATTCCTATGCGCACCGCGCTCGCAGATATGTGGTGCTGCGTGAGAAACCAACTCTTGCGATCCGTGACTATTTCAAGAAGAACGATCCTTTTCTTTCTCTTTCTTGCTCCTTCGTCATTCCTTCTCTCTGTGCAACGTCGGCAGGCGTGTATCGCATTCGCGATGCTGCTCCTCCGGGGCCGGAAAGCCGCGACATCGCCGAGATTGATCCCCGAGCGCGCACGTTTGTAATAGAACGCGCCGACTTTGTAACGTTTTCATTTTCTTCTTGCCTTCGTGCATATCTGATAACTTGGTCGAACAAATGGAAGTTATGCTACAAGTTTATTATATGAAGGAGAACATTGTTTTTCTCGATATCTAACTAATAGATTATATTAACATATCTTTCCTCACATTTTTAAAAATTGTTCATTAAAGTTAATTTAATTATAATATTATATGTACAAAAAATATAAATTTTCAGCAGTAATCTTTTTTTTTATATGTAATATAAATAATAAGAAAATAATTCCATTGAAATTAATAATTTCGAGCATTATTTATTTTACGTAAAACTGAGAGGTTCCACATATGTATTTTTGTCAAGAGTTGATGGAAATGCGCGCTGTTGGATGAAATGTCGCGGTGTCGGGCGGTCCAATCGAGATACTTAATGAAATCTCGACGTTTCTCGTTAAAGAAACGAATAGTCTTTGAAGAACGTCGTCGTCGGGGCGACGACGATATTCGGGCTGACCTCGTTTCGTGACGGCGAAGACGTTAGCGGGGAAATGTTTCTGCTCTCGCTCTCGCTCGTGCCATTTGTCCATCGAGCAGCAGCCGGGCTATTTTCGGGGTTTTATTCGGGCACCCGGTTTCTATCGCCCTTGTGTAATTCGCCTGGAGCAATGAAACACACGCGAGCGTCGTCTCGGCCACTCGAGAGAAATCAATTTTCACTTCGACCATTAAATCCGTATCGTCGCGCTTGCAAAAATCTCCGCAGAAACCCGCGGTAAGGCGAATCCGCAACAGAGATGCAGGAGCCGGGAGCAAAGACAACAGGGAAGAGGGAGAGGGCTATTTCAGTGTGTACTTTGCATTATTCGTCGAGTCGCTCGTTAAAATGGCGGTGCCGCTGCGGAAGAAAATTCACTCTGAGAGAGCAACATCGTTCTTCCCTGGATAGAAACATTCTCGGCGAGGATATTACCCCCGATTAAAATAATGGCACAGGACATCTGGCCTCTTCTTCGGTGAATTAATTTTAACGTCCCGATTGCGCCTCTTTAACGCGATATCCTGCTTCGCATTTACTTGGTAATTTTAATTCCAACATTTTGATATTATCGCTTAAATGATCGCGCCACGGGAGCGAATTTTATGTTCACGGTTGCTTAACGAAATCACTACCGATGATGTATTTGATTCAGAGTTGGCATGAAACCGCGAATATAAATTTTTTTCACGGGTTCAATCGATCGTTGCGACTGCAACGGCGCGTTCTTTGTCCCGGAGACAAGGATGCTGTTCCTTCAGCTTTAAGAAGGAAACTCTCAAAGGAACAAAGGTTAGTGTTTGCCGCACAAAATTCGACCACGTGCCGAGGCCTCTTGGGGGAATACATCCTCCCTAGAACAGCGGTGGTGATGACGACGGTGGTGGTTGAACTCTCGCACGTTTCCCTTTTCCTTTGTTCCGAAAGTTACGCTATCGCTTCTCGCCGTTGTCGTCGACCGCGGCGGGGTCGTTAATCGAGTGTGGATGACGTACCGATCATATCTTCAAGTGAGACGTGACGTTTTCCAACGTAGGATCATATTTTTCTTTTCTTTTTCTTTTTTTCTTTTCTTTTCAATCAGTTCCTCGTGGAAGAGATGACGTGTTTCGCGAGCGTTTCTCAGGTGTTGCAACTTGCGCCACTAAGTGTAGTAAAATCGAGGCGCCTTGGCGAATTTAGGTCAGGCGACTGATAAGAAAGGATTAGATGTCAAGTAAGTATGGCTCTCGATGATTCATCACTGTCAATGAGTCATTTCATATCACGAAGAACCTGTCTCGTGACTAATTCCAAATGTCGTGCATCGCAGAGGCGCGTAACACCGATTTAACTCGCACAAGTGTTACGTATCTTTGGAGACTCCGAAAACAGTAGTGCCCTAAATAAATTGATTAAAAACTGAAACGAAGAAAGGAAATAAAATTTTTGCTAGCAATTTATCCCTTGTGTTTTGTTCTCAAAACTCTAAGTGCTCTCTTTCTATCATTTTTCGTAATGTACATTTTGTACGTTGTAAAAGATTCTTTCCCGTCGGATTCAAGAAATTTTTATTAATCTCAGCCATCCGAGGAGTTTTAGAGAAGAGTTTGGTTTGTCGTCCTTCCAAGAAAATCTCATCGAAACGGAGTAATTTTAAGAGAAACGCCGAAAAAGACGAAGGAATATAGGCGAAGACGGGAACGAGATATCCGTGGCAGGATGCGAGTCCTTTGTGTGGCACTGTGGCGCACGCCGCCTTCCGTCCTTTTTGTCCTAGAGGCACGCTTCTCTCAGCCAATCGATAGAACGCCTTGTTTTAATGCGAATCCCCATCGCCCGTCTCCACCCTTCGCCGTGTTTCCCACCGCTGCCATAACCCCCTGTTCCCCATTACTTCGCTCTTATATGTACCGCGATGGAGATATTGGGCTGCGCGGATATTTGGACAGCGGCTATCGCTGACGCCTTTTGAAAAATCGATGTTTCATCAATCAAGCGATATGTTACTCGCGCGCCGCCGCCGCGCCGCGCCGGGGCGATTTTTCCAACTCGGCATTTCGCACACCCGATCGATCCCTGGATGACCGAAAACCGGCGACCGATCGCGCTAACGACTTCGGCAATCAATACCACAATGGCGAATAGATAAGAGTGATGCAGGATTACCATATTTAACAGAAAAAAAGATGAGGGTACATATTTCATTTAAATTTTTTTTGTCGAGAATTGACTGGTGTCGTATTAGAAAAACGACATTCGTTATCAATTCATTTTCTTTTTAGCCGTCAAAACGGATATTATAGAAAGTAGAAAACTCGTCTGGAAAAACTGGGAAAATTCGGAAAAAAGAGGAAACTGGAGAAAAAACTTTTTTAATAAAATCGAATAAGAGAGAAATGAAGGCTAATGAGAGCGAGCAAGATTTCCTTTTTTCTTTTTAAATTCAGAGAATTTTACGCGGGAGACGTAACAAACAACAGAACATCATATGCACTTTTCAGTTACATCTCCAACGATTCGCGCTCTCTGCTTTAAAGCTCGTGTTCGCATAAATTCTATATCCGCCCTCTCTTTCTGTCTTTCTCTCTTTGTCTCTCTTTAAAGTTCCCTTTGTTCCGCGTGTTTAGCATCGATCGCTCGGAGCCACCTCTGCTCTCGCTAGCTCTCGCTCGCATTCTGCCAAAATTCTGGTAAACATTTGACCTTCATATAAATACCGAAAACGTAATAGATGCTCTTTTCTTCTCTCTCTCTCTCTCTCTCTTATTCTTTTTCTCGACATAATTTTCTCTAGATGTCCGAATCCAATTTCAATCTGCCAATCTCCTGCATTCGTGCATTCGGCACAGATGCGAGAGTGCGCGAGTGTCGCGAGGGCGGCTTGTCGGAGCCTCGTTTGCGTACGTAAACCGAAAGTAGAAACGGTTCATTACTCTTACAGATTCGCTTCTTTGTTTCTGGTCGCGCCCTGGGTGCGTTCAATACGCGAGCGCGCTCGCTCGCGCTTACGCGACACGTCGTCTTCGTTTTCTTCTTCTTTGTTCGCGAATTGGAGAATTAACGGAGAGTTCTTTCCCGTATGACGGCAGCCTGCTGACGCTGTATCACGCCGACGTTCGCATGACGTGTGTTACATGTACGTGTATTAAATATTCGCGCGCGGGAGCAAAGGGCATTTGGAACGAATGCCAATTCTCGTCTCGTTCTTGGCCGCCTCGGCCTCGCCGTCATGTGAAACAATAACGACAATGGCGTGTCATCGAGTAACGGAATTGAAGGGGCCGCAGGAAAAGAGGCTATAATGCGATATGATGTGTGAAGCAGCCTGTCTGTACCACTCGTCAGCGTTACGCATCGGTTGACCCGAGGCCAAGAGTTGACTTTGACTTCTCGGATATTCGGATAAATGCGAGATACCTGATCGATTATTGGAACACGGCCAAAGAGATTTATAGAAGGCAAAGAGAAATACGTTGCGGTATTAAAACACTTTTTTCATGCTGAAAGGAAAGGAAAAAAAGAAAGCTAATGCGATCCGTATCGCGGATATTGATACGCAAGCGATTCGAACTTTAATTTAATGACCGCGGGCACATCGATCTCTTTTTTTTTCTCTCTGCTTTAATAAATTAAAACGAACGAAAGTTTTTATAGAAATTATTTCTATAATGCTAAGGTAAGAAATCGTTAAGAATGTAAAAAATATGAGAAATATCCTTCACTAATATCGATTAACTTAAAGTACTTGGTAATTGCGAACTTCTTGCATAGTCGTATGAATTTTTCGACAATTGAATCGATACGCGTCGGGACTAAAACGATCAATGTCGTTCTACAGGTTCTCAAGTAGAAGGACGAACATCCTTTGTTCGTCGCGTGATCGTAGTCGCACTTTATTTCTTTATCCTATGGACGTACGATCGATTATTCCCAAGGTATCGACGTTTTCCGTTCTAGAATAAAGAAACCGGTAAATGCAGATTGCACTGTCGATGAATGAATCCGACGTCGTGTATTAGATTCGCGCGCTGATTGCTAACAGGACGATCTGGGTCATCGCTTTCACCCTGGGGTCATTATTTTCCGGTAATGTCGCCTCGAATTCCAGATGAGTTTGGCCTTTTACCGAGTGTCGCGCGCCCGCGGTAAAAGCGCCATTTAAGAGGCGCGTAATAAAATGTGCATTAACGTCCCGCGGCCCTGGCACGTAGCCGCGCGCGGAGGTTAACGCGCGGCGTGCATTCTGCGTTCTTCCCTCTGTCCTCCCTTATTTCATCTCTGCCTTCTCCTCTGCCTGTCTGCCCTTCCACCTTCCACCTTTGCCGAGAGACAGTGGCAATTTAGAATTTCATAACGAGAGAAAAAGGATTTCAAAAGCGTTTAATGCCTGTCGCCTTGTGCAGCTGACTTGGCCGCAAAAAAAAGGAAGGAAGAAGTAGGAAGAAAAGGGGGATGAAGGAGGCGAGGAGGAAGAAAAAGCCCGAGACGAAGATAGGGAGAACGACTATTATCGCTTTCGGGAGACAATGAGAGCGAGTAATGGAGGAAAAGAAGTGCCTCAACGCCGCACGTTCCTTGACATAATTATACGATCAAGATATCGGTAACGATACGGTAATTGCTCAGCGCGGCTGTTACCTTGTCCCTACTCTCCGCTAATTTTGCGATCGCAGCCGGAAGATATTAAATGCTGCGGGAGCGATTTCTTGTAGTGCCGAGTAAACGCACACGATCAGCGATCGATCCTTGATTTGTTTAGTTACGCCAGTCACTGTCCGTAGAAAGGTGTAATAATTGAATGCGTTGTATAAATTAATGTTTCGATCATTCGATACGGCGTGATATAATACCTAACGTTGTCGTGATGTAATTTACTTCACAACCGCGCAACAATCACGTAGCATTTGTGATATTTAATATTATAAACGTTTATCACGGTATTTAAAGTAAGCACGGTAATTAAAAATAAGGCATTTAAGCATGTGGGAACAAATTTAAATAAATCTTTTTCTCATTTTAACGTTTAATACATTTGGGCTTGGTAGTATGTGAGAATTCCCTTCGCAAGGAAAATAAAAATTCTTATCCGAGTACGTTGTCGATAAGTTGATTACTGACGAGATAATCTTGCAGCGAGTGCTCTCTCGAGTACTCCTTCCTCCTGATCTTAATTGAATCAAAAATCTTATCGATGCAGCTTAACTTATGTGTTCTATCGTAATGATATTTTATCACTTTATCATTGAAGAGACGCGATCAAGGCGGTTTTGATTTTTCTGCTCAATTCTTTATTTTATGAATATTGAGCCTTGACAAGCACAATTAGATTTATTTTAAAAATGCGAATATAATAGTTGAACGCGTGAATAATTATTGAATTTATTTGTAAAAAACTAATTGAGATGTCATTTTTATTAAATCCAGTAAGCAGAACATTTTTATATATTAAATAATATTTATTTAATTGAAAATTAAACTGAAGACATTTTAAAAATTAAACAAATTTTCTATTTTCTATAATTAGAAATAATTTCAAATTTTTAATTACATTATCATTTTAAGTTTATCCCCATAGTTTCATTGAATTTAGGGTGTAAAACGCTATCATGCGAGGCGACTAGCGTGACGGTGAAGGGTTAAGCGGTTGCGGCGACCGAAGAAACTCCTCGGGTGCGGATCCGAACGTACGCTTCCGGCTGCTCCTTTCCGGTCTTTCTGTCTAGTCGCGTAGGAGTGGAATTACCCTGCTCGCACGGGGCTGGCAGGATGCCTCACCCTAACGCGATTAACGCCAATTTACGCCGCACGTTGGACACGGAGAAAGCGAGAGAGCGAATGTCGAGAGGGAGAAAAAGCGAAGGAAAAAGAGCAAGAAAAAAAAAGGAGAGATATTTTCACTTTCTCCTTTATTTTTTTTGGTCCTTCCGTCATTTCTATTCCGTCAAACAAAACGAAGCGCTTTTCGAATTCTTTAAACGTTTATCGCATATCTTTAATTCCGAATATTCCAGGCATTCAAATATCTCCACTCGAGGAAATCTCGTATTCAATCCTTTGAATTATTCGGACGATATGATTATTCGAATATTTCCAATCTTAACTGTCGGGTGAGGGCGAGCGTGGAAAAATCAGCGGCTGTTGCGTCTCGCACGTTGAACGAGCGAGCGAATGAACGACCAACCGGCCCTGGTGAAGAAACTGTGTTACTGCACCCTCTCTTAGGCCCCCGCCGATCCCCGGTTGTCGCTACCTCTCTCGCCGCTTTCCAAGGCGCCATCGTGAATATTCATGAACCGTGCGCGCCTGTCGCCGTAGTCATCCTCCCGGTCGTCACGAGACGTCCCGTCGCACGGAAATTCGTAAGGGAACTTCCGGGGGCCGTCGCGAGGCGCGAGGGGATGGAATTTCTATCGAGTTTTTGAAACGAGGGTGGGCTCGCGAGAGCGGAAACTTTTTGGCAGGGATTGAAACCCATGTTAATCCCGATGACGCCAGCGAAAATGTGTCTCGTGCCAATCGTCGCCATGAATCGTGAAACGAAGGTTATTTTACGCGAGGGAAAAGTGAAATCTCGCGCTTCAATGTCGACGGGTCTCTCATCGTCGTGCGAACTGTGAATGGATGGATTATATATATTTTTTTCTTTTCGCGCATCTGCCGTCGAATCTTCGGTTTCAAATCCCTGCGCCCGTTTTAGACGGCGATTTCGCGAGTAGTCCGGCTTACGTCGCCCGGCCTTGCGAAACATGAGTGCTTAGAGCCTTTTGCGCGGCGACATTCGCTATTCGCCGTACGAAGAAGGGTACTTGAAGGCGAGTCCAGCTGTTGTTTCGTCAGAGATTGCGTCAGCAGCGCGCTTGGGAGCGCAAGAGCCTCTTGAAGAATGCATTGAATTTCGTGTCCCTTTGCGAGAACCGGCCTGGAACGGCAACGAAATATCTGGTATAAGAATACGTGTACGAACGGTCCTTAACGTCGTCTTCAAATATTCATGCGTCGCAGAGATGGAACATACTCGTTCGTGGCTTCTAGTATGTACACACATGTGGTTTATCAAAACCGCTTGTTCCGAGCGCTCAAGATAGCTTAATCGATCGGCTAGTGTTTATTACAAGAATTTATTGTATAATCACATATAGCCTGTAATCAAGATGAATATTGTGCAGACATGACGATGACAGTTTCGAAATATAAATTAGAATGTACGAGATAGCGAGCGGTAATATTCCTCGCGCATGGTCCGCAATTATCGGTAAACTATTACGCGATATGCACACGCGTGCCACATATTACGCGCGGAGGCGGAATGTGTTTGCGCAAGATGGTGCTTCCCGTTAAACCGAGACACCTCGCCCGTTGAATCGATCCTGACAACACCTGCACACAATCTCTAGACACCGAAATTAGTCATCCCGCTTTTATAGGCCGAAAGCGTGTCGGGGCTTGAGAAAGCTCGTAATCCTTGCGTCACTCGCGGCGTATCCGATATCGAGCCACCTTGTAAAACGAGACGCCCGTAAATTTATGCGTTAGAACGCTCTGACTGAGGCTTACTACTTCATGTGCAACCTCAGTTTTGCAACTGTAAACGCCCGTCATTCTTTCGAGCGGCTTGGATCAAGGAAATCAATCTCTCCAATCTCCTATGCCGTTCAAACTTCAAAATCTGTTTAAAATCGGATTCAATTCGTGTACTGTCTTACGTTGCTTATTTTGCGCCATGTAAATTTATTTTATTGCACCGCCGAATGGCACGTGCGTTGTTGCGAGAGATTCTAAGAAAAATTTAGAATTAGAGAGATATTTTTTTCATCTACAAGGTGTAATTATTATCACTGTCATTAAAGTATCTGGTTTCAAAGGCTTACATATAATTTATTTCAGATGATTCTATTTTACGTGACAGATTTTTCTCCGTCAATTTACTTTTACGAAATGTGCTCGGTGCATTTCTGGTATTTTGCGAGTTGCGACGTGAGAGGATTCTCCGTGGAATCTCATAGACGTGAATTCCGGATCTAAATGACTCTGGACTCACGCAGGAATTTCGTCATTGACGGTCGGTCGGTCATTCGCTGCGGTTTAGAGACAGCTAGAGCGCTCCCGCGTTTACGGTGCTTCACGAAACCCCGCGCGGTTTGTGTCTTACGAAAAAAGGAACCACCGGGAGTTGCAAGTTCTCTCTCTCTCTCTCTCTCTCTATCGGATGGATCGCGTGTCCGCGTTCCGTTCTGTTCCCGAGGTGACAGTATAACGACGTATCGCGACAACGTAATTTTTCCGTGCACGGCGTTGCCGCTGCAGTTAAACGATAAAACCGTGGCTTCACGGAAGCGCGCTTCATGGAAGCGCATTTCGTGGAAGTTCGTCTGCTTCGAGTGACAAGGCGATTGCACCTGCCACGCGTTGCGTTGCATAATCGCAACATGCATGCTTCTAACGTAATATACGCGCGCATGATCGCGACGAACGTTTGGAAAAGCGATACTCAGTAATGCGCGTTTTTTTTTCACGTATCGTAAAACAACGGTCATTCTTTTTTCAGTATAATAATTTTTCAAAAAAAAATGTACAAGCAAGAATTTGCAACAGGGAAAACAGGTCTGATACAAATTGATTCATTTCACACCTTTGAAACCAGATATTTTAATGACAGTGATAATAATTACACCTCGTGAATGAAAAAAAATCTCTGATTCAAAATTTTTCTTAGAGTCTCTCGCAACGACGCACGTGCCGTTCTGCAGTGCAATCAGGACGGGGCGTCACTGGGTCGTTGTTTCGAAACTCGTTCTCGCTCGACCTTGGCGCGCTCAGCTGTCCCGCGGTGATCTCGTGATCTCGCGCGAGAACTAGGCTCGAGAGCGTAATCGGTAATAGGAAGAGAAGCGTTGGTAGATGACGTGAGGCTGAGGGAGATGTGTGTGGAGGGGAAAAAATGTCGACCCAGTTAGGAGGTAGTGTAGAGTTCAAGCTCTGGTACAATGCAGGCAACCAATGCCCGACCTGTCCCCTTTAAGGGTCCGGACCGGTGGGACCAGCGGTCGGTCCCCCTCTCCGTCATAAAATTACAATCCTTTTGCCTTCAGAGAGAGAGAAAAAGAGAAAAGAGGGGTGTAGCTGACCGCTCTCTGCGCGAACAATAGGGGGGATTTATAGAACGCACCCCGTGTTGTTCGCGCGCTACAGACCCACACGTGTGTATGTGTACGCGCACCAGAGAAACGACTTACTGTACTCGGGGAATAGGTTCCCCGTGTTCGTAATAATCACCCTAACCCTCCTTTTTCTGGACTTCGCTTTCATTCGTGCTACGAAGATCACACTTGTGGGCCATTCTCACAAACAGTCGTCAAAGTTAACCGAGATTCGACCGATTGATGCGTATGTTCCGCAAATCTTCTTTCGAGGAACGATATCAAACGGTGTTTATCTTTATTGGAGAAGCAATTTGTGATAGATGAAATATAATGCAACTAGAGGCAGTGAAAGGAAGAGTGTCGCTATAGGTCTACTTGAGATTACTTGATGCGTTTTGATTGACAGCGTTAACTCGTATTGCAACTCGTTAGGTGATCTAGTTAAACTTGAAAGATATAATTGTTGTTTAATACAGTTATTGTATTAATGTAATTTTTAAACATTTAACAGATCACAAAGATATGAAAACATCCGGACGAGCAAATGCGAATCATCGATACAGATATAAATTCACTGGCGTTAACACATCGGGAACTTTTATATTATTTATTATATTCATATAATACTCAGCTTTTGCAAATTGAAACGATATTCGGCGTGAAAAATCACTATGGCTGGTTAAACCATGTTTATTGCATGCTCAGGCAATAAAATACAATAATTCTATCAGACAGTTATTTTTCGACGTATTTTCAACCATTGTCGAAGCAGCATAAAACATTGTATGACGCGACTTGATATGAGTTATTCACTTGAATTACGACTCTCTTTCTCTTTCTTCTTTTTTTTTTCGAAGTCCTCTTGTAAAATCTACCGTTCGCGTCTATATCACCGTTGGCACTTCGATTATTTGTGAGCCAATCGTTGCCGACGCGCGCGTCTGTATTTTCGCGTCGCGATTAATTGAATCGGCATCCTCGGCAATCTCAACGAAACTCGACTCGATATTAATTTCCAGCGCGGCCTCTCCGCGCTGTACGCGGCCCGCGTTTATTCGCGCAGTTTCAATTTACGACCAGACAGCGCCGCACGACACCGGAAGAACATTGTCGCCCCTCGATGCCGAAAGTTTGCCGGTTCGCAGACACGAGTCGCCGCGCGATCTTTATCGCAAAACTTTGTTCTCCTCTTTCAGCTTTGTCTTCTTTCCTCGGCGGCGCAGTGGGAAGCCTTCTAATTCACATGGAATCATCGTCTCTCAGCGCGGCGGCACGTTTACGAACCTTGACTCCTTATTCGCGGCTCCCGTCCCCGTCCGTTTATGCCGCCGATATCGTACGATGCTTCGAAGTTGTGTCATTGGTGGGTCGAAAAATTGCGATAATTTTGATAATTTTCTTGGCAATTGACCCGCGCTCGTGTTCCTCGCGAATGCGCGCGTCATCGTGATCGTGCAACTGCTTCACATGCACACTCATCTATCTTGCTAATCATAAATATATTGAGAAAATTACTAATGTTCATTTCTACCAATATAGATTAACTTTAATCTCGGTTTAACTTATCTTGTATCTTTTTTAATTTCTTAGAATTAGAGAAAGATAGAAAGTAAGTTAAACCAAGATTAAAGACAATCTACATCGGTAGAAATAGGCATTAGCTAGACTGATAACTAAATGTATCGATAAGAAGGACGTAAAGTATGATGACGCAAATTAAACGAAAAGATACTCAAGTTCTCACATCGAATCATTGATAACGAGAAAATCCAGAAGTGCGAATCGAACGATACGTCGCCATCGATCACTCCGACGTATCGGTCAGCGATACGCATTGAAATGCGGATCGGATAAAAAGGTGCTATCGCAGTTATCGCGATAACAGGGCCGGCTAAGATGAACCTCGCGAAATCGATGACAGAGGATTGTGGCTATATGCAACGATCGATTGCAAAAGTCTGACCTTACGAGATTGTCAATTCGTCGAACTGGTATTTTAAATAAATTTAAAAAAATTATTCCATATTAAAAATGCGATGAAAGTATAAATAATTCATATACTACGTGACAGAGAACTGAAAATCTTTTTTTTCCTTTTCGCGACGTATTGTTTGTAAAACGAATGTTAATTGTAACAGCATTAGTCGCGCAAAATTGAGAGAATTCTACTGAAAATGCATTCTTTTCCATCTCCTAATTCAGTGAAAAACATTTCTTCTAACTCCAATTACAATAAATTACAATCTGTTTCTTATCTAAGGACATTCAGTAGTAACTCTTATGTGTCTTTAAAGTGAAAAATATATAGCACAACGAAATTAAGGAATTGGAGTAAATTCTTTTTATTCTACATTTCTCTTGATTACAATGATGTGGAATTAATGCTCGTTCTTTGTTTTCCGAGCGATTAGGCTATCGCGAATATTTTCCGTCTCTCACCGCGGTAAAAATAAATTCTGACTAATGAGAGGAGATCCGTCCTACGTGCCGCGTTGCACGCCGATAAATTCCGTCAATCAAGGCGGGGTGACGAAACCGCAAAGGAGAGAAGCGATACAGCCGGATATGGCTCGGCCGGCGTGTTGCACCGGGGACGCGACGAAAGCGGGAAAGGCTCGCCGCTTCCTGCTTCGGTTTCCACCGTCGCCCGGTGCGCGCATAATTTTCACGCGGCTCGCGTCTTCCTCCCCGCCTTTGTTCTTTTGTGGCCGTCGAGGCCGGCCGGCCGGCCGTCGCCGTCGTACCGTGGCCGATATGCGGCGCGATTAGGAAAACATATAGTCATATAGTCGCGCGCGCCGCGGTCGGTGCAACGCGCGCACCGATCACGCACTCTCGCATCACGCGCGAGGCTAAGGCCTCGTCCACGTCATCGAGCGACGGTAGCTGCCGCCGCGCCGGCCGTTTTACAGCCACTCGACTCTCCCGTTGCACTCAACGAGCGATTCCGTTCGCTCGCTCGCTCGCTCGCGAGGATATTGCATGGGCGAGAAAGCGGCTGCTGCGGCAGGGCTTTCGCGGCGCTTCCGGTCGAGACCTGGAGAGGCAAGATAGAGCGGCGCGCGAGAGCACGGAGAGGAGAGGAGAGCGCGTACATACATACATACACCGGCGCGAGAGTACTGCGCGGCGCGGGTGACGAGGAGAGAGAGAGAGAGAGAGTTGCGCGCGCGAGCGCACGCGAGAGAGGGAGGAAACGTCACGGATAGGACGACGATAGAAGCAAGGGCGCCGGGGACGGTTGGGCGAGAGGATGAGGGGACCGGTGGGGACGAGGATGCGGCGCGCAGCCAGCTGACTCGGGAAAGTTCGTGGACGACCGTCATCGAACCGAAGGAATGGAGGATAGCAGCACCGGCGCACGGCCGATGCAGTCGGCTGCCACCGGGGAGCCAGCTGACTGGCCGGCTCTCGGGCGTTTCCGCCGCCTCTCGGCCGCCGTCGGATCTTTGTCCGCCGTTGTGCACGAGGGTACCGGCGAGCAACCAGCCGCTGTCAGTTGGCGCTGTGACACCGGAGGGAAGTAACGGTGCCGTTCCGAGGAACGACCCAGCACCGGAGAGAGAGAGAGAGGGGGGAACAGGATTAGAAGGAAGGAAGCGCGAGGACGAAGTGGAGAGAGCGAGAACGGGGAAAGAGAACGAGGGAAAAGGAAAAAGAGAGAGAGAGAGAGAGAGAGAGAGAGAGATGATCGGGAGTGTACAACCGGGAAATTAACGATCGGCGGGGACCGACGTGTCGTGGAAGCCAGGACCATCGAACGACACCCTCTCACCATTGGACGAGTAACACCGCGCTGCCGGTGCCGAGGAGTTTCGCCGGTGCCGTTTCCATACATTAGGTTAGGTCGAGGGAGGCCCAGGTATATCCATCGAGGCGGAGCTCGACGCCCATCGCCGCCGCCGCCGCCGCTGCCGCTGCCGCCGCCGCCGCCGCCGCCGCCGGTCCCGACAAACGCCGCGCCGAACGGAATCGTGGAATTGCGGAGGCAACGAGAGCGAACGCGGCGAACAAATGGGAGCGATCGTCGAGAGTAAGATAATGACGGCTGTGATATAACGCGGGGGAGAGGAAGAAGCGCGAGTCGGTGCTTGCCGTTTTTTCGCGTGCGGGGTGCATTCGCGACGTCGTATATGCGTGCCGATAGATTCGCTCGCGCGAATCGACGTGACGTCCCGAGGGGCCGAGGAAGGGCAGTCCGTCGTCAGCGGGAGGAGAGTCCGTGCGGGAAAGCGGAAGGCGGTCCACGACACGCTCGCCGGTCCTCGAACAAGCGCCGGGGGATCACGAGGACGGCTGCGATTCCGTTCGGTAAGTCGTCAACAATCTGACGTTTTCTTACTCGCCGATCATCAATTCGGCAAAACTCGCGTACACATGGGAGTCTCGTCTGCCGACGAGGGGAGAAAGAGTGAGAGAGAGAGAGAGAGAGTGAGAACGATCGATGGCCGACGAGTGCACTCGCGAAAATGATGTTGCACCTAACTGGTGGAATGGCCTTCGCCGATTAGGCGAGCCAGTCTTTCTCCCACGTCGATGATGAATTGCGATTGTGCGTAAAATTGTACGTTTCGCGAGAATTACGCTATCAAATGGACGAAACACTCGGTCGAAAATTGAAAAACCGTGGAATCAGTGGGGTTCTAAAAAGACGATTGAAAAGAGTAAAGTTTGATAAAAAAAAAAAAGAGATTTCTATTGAAAATACGTGAGATCGTAAATGCACGGTTGGGAGAAGAAAATTTAATCAGATGCGCAGGCAATAGGAACGAATAATATTCGCTCGTACGGAGGAAAAACGTGAAAAATTTGAAAGCGTGAAAACTGCCGTCGGGCACTTGCGTGGCGTTCTGCACTCCCTGCAATTTGCATCGAAATTGGCCTCGCGAAGTCGACTTTCGTCGATCGGCTTATTAAGCAATCATATACGTCTCGATATTTCTTTTATATATGTATATATGCACACATCGCGCGAACAATCTATCATTAAGCGGTATAGGCGAGCGTCCGTCCGTCTGATCGTGTTGTAATGCGCGATTATCGGATTACTCATCCAGCGAATTCTCGCCGAAGACTTTTTTTCGCTTACCACGGCTTATAATGCCGCAACCTGCAACATTAACGTTCGGACAGCCGTGTATGATTTGTACGACTTGACTTCGCGTTTGATGCGAAAATGCGAATCAGACATCGCACGTTTGGCGTGTGGCGGCACGAGAAATACACGGAATCTTTGTCTCTCTGACGAAGCGCACTTTACGTGTCTAGCATTTCCGTGAGAGAGAAATCTAATGTGGCATATAAATATCGTGCCGCCGCGCGCTCGCAGCGTCGCGTGATGGATCATCGTGCAGCAACGTTCCTAAATTTTAATGGTCTTGAACGCGATGCCTTGTTTAACCCATTTAGAGGGAATTAGTCGTCGTAGCCGGCTGTGCACGACCCCGCCGTCGTCGTCGTCGATCGGCGAATGCCCGGTTAGATGCCATCGTAGCTATCGTACGGATAGTTACGATATGGGCCAGTGATTCCAAGTAAAAAGTTCCCTCCGCTTCTTGTATCTCGAATATAACACTCCGATGCATTTTAATGCGATTTGCATAACCCTCTTACCGCATACGCGGCTTTATGGGTATCGACTTATCGCTAAAGTTCTATTTTACCCCGGCACTCACGACGTCGACGACACAAAGAGCCCAGCCCTGCTTTAAGTTGTGTCATGCATAATTTCTCGGTAAGGTGGAAATTGGATTGTGCAACGGAGAACTAATGGTGACTGGGATCCGCTGGTCCCTTCCCCCTCCCGTCGCGATAAGTATACATCTATGTGTATCGGTATCTCTACCTACACTGAAAGAAAAATATAGTTACTTTTGGCCTCAACCACAATTTTATAATATTTCTAACAATAAATATGATTAACTTAATTATATGCATCATTATGTTGACTATAATTATCGTTAGAAATGTTATAAAATTGTGGTTGAGGCCAAAAGTAACTATATTTTTCTTTCAATGTACGTCGACGGTAGCGAACGCTGTTTCGCTTGCACTCTCAGATTAAAAGATTTGAAGGACCGTTCTATTATACGCACGCGAAGAGGCGCGGTCACGAGGCACACATTCGCCACTATCAGTTTCCCCGGGTAGCGCACCATCTCGTCGGTGGCCGACGAGAGACGCTCGATAGCGGTCGTGTGTAACGAGCTCGACGCACGTGCGTTCGTATCTTCCACGTCACGTTTCGCGATCACGCGAGCGATCGTTCGATTTGCGTTGCACAAAGTAGACGACACCGGGAACTCACGTCGCTCCCTCGGTGAACCTATAGGTTTTTTATTTGTCGCTCGGGTTCATTGTGCCCGCACTTGTCTCTGGAAATCTCCCAGAGACAATGATCGAGCAGGACTTTATGGTTTTATGAAACTGAGCCGCTGTCTTACACACGTTTAATGCATGCACATACGAAGTATCACAAAGGTGCAACTGTTGAGTCATTTCGTTCGATTACATAAACTCGCTTGGAGTCCAACAGATCCCCGGTTGTTGAACATTACGATAGGTATTTTCTCATTGTTGCAGGGAAAGATCAATAAAAGTGGAAGTTATTTAATATACGATGACTAAAATAAATTCTAAGGGAAACGCAATTAAACTGATAAGGGAGTATTACATCTCACTTGATACTTAATAGAAAGTTTCTTTAAATTTACTTCGGTTTATTACGGTTTTCACAATTTTATCTTAGAAGTGTTGCTTAATGGAATATATAGAAAAACCGCGAGGAAAGGGTCGATCTTACGGCGTGTGTGTGTATGTGGGCATGTAAAAAGAGAGAAATGAGGGACACTGCGATAATTCGACGCGAGCGATCCGCTCGAACCGGCCCCGATGGAATTGAATTCAAATTAAATCGAATTTATTTGCGGATCACCGTGTCCCTGCCGCTATTCTCGCTAACAACGCGAATCTCTTTCGCCATTCTCACTACCTTCGGAACTTTTCCCATTTCCCATTTCCCATTTGCGATATATAATGACGTATATATTTTCTCGATTTACGCTGCGTAATAAATCTTTCGCTAAAAGTTGCCCCATGGCACAATCTCGCGCGACGCTTCCTCCATAAAAAAAATACAAAATCACACGTGATGCGGTTTGAAATATTCACAGTTATCGTTAACATTCGTATCTCGCTCTGGGATATTGCGCGAACCGGTTTGCGAAATTGCGTTGCGTTAAGGCGAAATGCGTTACGTGTGATTTAATAATTAAAGATTAAAGGGAAAACACGCTCGCAAATGTTTGTCCAGACTTTTTTTTGCTGACGCAAGGTCTGGGCAAATATTACCGCGGAAGTCTGGCACAACCGGCGGGTGTCTGTATGCACGCACGCACGGATATACCGCGGCACCGTCGGACTCGCGCAATTTCGGGCTGGACGCGTGTATTTCCATTCGCGGGCAAAAGCGCACAGAAACCTGGGGAATTGCGCGGTCATCGTGGCGTTTGGACAGTCCTACACGGTGGCCTTTATTGGCACGTTGACCGCGGAGGTTAATTGATAGGCGTCCAGCCAACCGGATTTGAAGTTCGGTACGGCGGTTCGGCGCTTTTAATTAGAACGCGCGATGTACCGGAAAAATTTCTATGTCCGACAACGTTGCCGACCGATGCACCGTAAATTCCTCTCACCTTCGGTGAACTTCCTTTCCCGAACAACGACTCTTCTTGATCATACGATCGCAGAACGTATCGTTGAGCTTAATTCTACAAAGACGATATGCTCACCGAAGACTAAAATTTCTATTTGTTTTTGTCGAGAGAACTCTCGCCTCCGCTTTTGCCTTGAACACAATGCTTCGATGTAGGTGAATATAAGTGACGTTTCTTAACGAGAAATTAATTCTTGCGGCGAGGAGCTCGCGATCGTGGCTAGATTCGAAACTAGAAATAAAATTGATATCAATATACCCCGCATGTTAACAAAACCGCATAATATAAACTATAAACAATACCGAATAATATTAATATCGCGAAAGTTTCGATTACACATCGATATTTAGTATCCAATAGCGGCATTGTTAAAGATTTTTATTCAGCTTGAATTGAATCTTCGCATATCTTGCTTTCGTCGAGAGATTGAAAATACATGTTCGCGGACGTGAGATGCGTATATTTCTCGGGCTGCGGTGTGGCCACTCCTGGGATCGTTGTTCGCAACTTATTAGCAGTCATTGCTGGCCCGCTTCTACTTAATGCATCGTTTATTGCGTTAGCTCTTCGATGCGTCGTCGTCGCCGCCGCCGCCGTCGTCGTCGTTGTTGCTCAGCAGCGTGGGCGAAATTCCATTCCGCACGCCACGAGTATCGTAAGTTTCTCTCGAAGCCATCGAGAGTTATCAGAGCGACCCTTTCTACCGGCTAATGCCCGCCTAAGGAGCTACCGTGCCTAACGATGCGTTACGACGATTGTCAAGAAACGAGCACAAACGCCCACGAGGTTAACACTTTCACAGACGATAAATCTTCACCGGCCAATCGGCTGTCGCGAAATTTTGTGCCGCTAATGCCCTGGCAATTAGCCGTGCTGCTTTTTCTGGGAGACTTCTGGAAGACTCTGGGAGACTATGCTTGAACTTTTAGCTCCGAACGAACCGAACTTTCATTATCTCTATCTGTCGTTCGCGCAAATTAAATTGTTTATGTTTAATATTAATTATAAAACATGATACACTTACAAGTTTTACATTTCACACGTAAGAGAATATTTATATATATTACTTGCGACAGTAATTTTTGCTATTATAAAAATTACGTATTTAATAAGAATTTTTTTTTCTTCTGCCAGGAAAACGAGCTGTCTGGATAAAAGTTACCAGTTGCTACGTCAATATCTTGATGTAATATTAAAGCGTTTCGCCGCGAGGCTCCGATCTTCGATCGCGCGATCATGCGCGGCGAGCACGATGATTTATCGTGCCACGCTATACAACAAAAAAAAAGAAGCGGCGGAGCATTATCAGGACGTTGCGCCTGCCTTTTTGTAACGCGTTATTGAGGGTCCGTTGTTATCGCGCAAAAGGTTTTTCAGATAACGGCCTGTTGAACATGCATGACGCGCAGCACGAATTTCAATTTGGCGAAATTCTCGCTTCCCGCAACCGTTGACGTATTCTCGATAATTTTCAATTTTTCCTTCGACTAACCTAAGAAGTGTGGATATCTTCGAAAACTCTGATTTCGACCGATGTATCGCAATATCTTCAGGATTGCGTAATGAAGGAAACAACTTTCCATCTACAATTCTTTTATTGTATTTTTAATATTTTTTTGGTACACATTTCACGAATTACGGTAACAATATAATGCGTAGCTCCTAAGATAATAAATATGGACTGTCAACGCATCCGTTTCGACTTGGCACGGAAGTCGTGTCGCGCAGCGTTCTTTGTGGGATCCCGTTTAGCATCGTCCCGCCGCACGTAGTACGATCGAATGTCGCGCGGTGATTTTATGCGTTCGCGCGCTTCGCCACGCTGACAAGAGAGGCCGGGGTGTCGAAAGTCGGCCACGGACGTTCTCGCGTAAGGTCGTTACGTCACATAATCACGATCCGACGAAAATTGCTAGCGATCGCCTAAAGACGGCGCACCAGATAAATCACATCCTCCCGCGCTACCCGTCGTTTGCGTCATCATAAAAGCTATTTTGTTTTCCGCATTTAAATACGGATTACGGGTGAAAAGATGCGTGCGTGTAATCGGGTGAAAATACGAGCCATGAAAGTCGATATAGTTTCGGTATGACTCGGATTTCGATGACGCGAGCGCGCGAGAACCGTTTCGGTTGGTGTCAGCGATGCCGCATTTTACCTTTTCCATCGGGAGTCAAAGAGTCGTTGAAATTATGGCGTTTCCGATCGCCGCCTATCGCCCCGGATGCGCCCCGCGCGCGGAGAAACCAGACCGCCCGAAAAGCAGGCAGTACATAGAGCATGGAATAACGATAAAAATTCCGGGAGCGTGTTTTGTCATTCTCTCACCACCGCCACCCTCTATTTCTATTTCCCTGTCATCGCCGGGAAAGCCTCTATCGTATCGCGAGCGCTCTATTCACGGCTCATAGATTCTTAAAGCTTTCTCACGCGGTGTCGACTCCGACCGGCATTTGCATCACAACGCGAGAATCGTTCGTAATATACGGCGGACGATGCCATAAGCACGGAAGCATCGATTATTCTTTTGGCCGCTCCCGCCGTTATCCGCCGTCGCGATTGCAGTCCTTTCCCGTGCCTGCCCTTCTCTTTCTCTCTTTCTCTCTTTCGTTCCACCAAAAGGACATACACGATGTTCGCATTGTGCATTGTGCATCCCCGCGACGCGAGAAGGGGGAGGGGATCTCAAAGTCGACTGAATCGCGCAACTTGTGTAAAATCGATGAAATAAATTCCGTCTCGCCACCTCGAGACGCGCCATCGCAATTTCAGGGCCTCTTGGTGTCACTCATGTATTCTGCATATTGTCATGCCGTCATTTTACTGGAAATTGCGTGTAACATTATGCGACGGGCGGGCCGCTCCCATCGCATTAAATTTTAATGACGGATTCTCTCGATAATTTAGAATGGATTTTTCGTTAACGGCAGCTGTCGAGACGGCGTTACTTTTTGGAATACAGAAAAACCGTAACGGAGTAATTTTCGGGGAACTAATCGTGGAATCAATCGAGAAAGACAAAGCGGATTAACTCATTAAACGTGCTGAGAAGGATAAATCGTATGTGCCTCTTATTTTTCGCGCAGCTACAGACTGGAGGGTCCACTTTTTCAAAACGTTAATTTCAATTAGATGAGTAGAGAGAGCGTAGTTTATCGGAGAATTTTAATACTGATACACTTCTCTGATCGAAGCTGATTGTCTCTCTGGTTATTCATGCGGCTTATTGTCTCGCTTCATGGTTGGACGGTACACGATGGGAGGAACGGCTATAAGCCGCTTGCGAGCCACCGAATTTAATTGGCCGTATTGAAACGGCTCGTAAGTCAACTAGACAAAAGAAAATGTCAGGTAGGTCAAGAACCGGTTTACCGCCTTAGCGGTATTATACATACTCGGATCGTACCCGGGTCCTGTCTACGGATTCGATGCGTACGACGCTCTCTTTCTCTTTTTCTACTCTTTTTCCTTTCCTTCTCCTTTCTCGCCCCTTCCACTCTCTCTTCCTTCTGCACCTTCTCTTAGACGGTGTGCCTTAATTGCAAAACTTTTTCGTCGAATTTCTACGGTTTCTCAGAAGATTGCTAATCACGAGAGCTCTCTTCCTCTCGGCGTCTCTTTTTTTCTTTCTCTCTCTCTCTCTTTCTCCTTCGCTCTCGAGCGCTATCCGCTTCTTGTTCCTTCTGTTCTACCGGGGGGCATTTTCTTAGCACGCGAGCAGGCACCGATGTGATTTGCGCTCGCGATCGTTATACGGTTTCGTTCCGAGGAAAAAGGATGAGAAAAAACGATGCGAGGAAGGACGAGAGAGAAAGAGAGAGAGAGAAAGAGAGAAAGAGAGAAAACGGAGAGGCAAAGGCCAGAGGCTGCCTATGGGCGAGTGCGCATCATCCCGGGACGAAAAGGACGAATTGAAATGTGAGAGAGCGCGGGCGCAGAGGCGGATGATGATCGATCGCCTCTCTCGAGGCCTTGAATTCGATTTTAGCTTCTGGCGACGGGAGGAATGCATACCGTACACTACCTCGTTTCTGCATTTCTTTCTGTTTTCTTTTTTTTACCACTCCTTTTCCCGTATTCCGTTTCTCCCACGGAAAAAGTCGACGCCGAGTTTTCCGACTGCGCGCGAGATCCGATACTCTCCGTATCGGATCCTGGCGATTTTCCAGATGCGCGCATTCGATCGCGGTTGAAGGGTGTCATTGGGAGAGGATGAACGGGCAGACCCTTTCGACCGAGCGAATTATTTCAGCGGTCTCGATTTTTCGATATTGCACTCGGAATGACATGGTGGTTTCTCGATGAGACGCGCGGCCGATTAATACGTCCCGCGTCAGATTTTTCAGGGTTTTTCCTCGGCAAAGCGAATTTTATTCGATGATTAAATCTCGCCGTCCTACTTTTATCTCGGCCCCGCTTGAACTTGAATCACGTCACCGCGCCGCAGCGTTTAACACACAGTAACGGTTGCTTTAAGCAAAGTTTCGTGGAACGAAATTGCCCGCGGGTTCTCTCGCCCCTCCCTCCCTCTCTTCCGGGAGTTTAGATACCAAGCCCGAGATATCATTAAATGCATTTTACTCGGGACCCGATTAAGTTCTCAGATATTAATCAGAGCGCGTTTATAGCGAATCCCGCGCTCTTGCACTATCGATATCCGCGGTATCGGTACGCGGCGGCGAGACGCGCGGCGTGCTCGTAAAAGCGCGAGCAGCGACTATAAATAGAACGGCACGGCCGAGGCTTTTCAGGGTAAACCGACTTACTCGAAGAAACTTTATTAAACGAGCCCGCGCGCCATTAATCACCCAACGACGGAAATGCGTCTGGCCGGTAAATAAATGAAAGCTCCTAGGCCGTAGGATATATCGGATCGAGGGTGGTTGGCTGGCTGGCTGGCTGGTTGGCTGGCTGACTGGCTGACTGGCTGGCTGGCTGGCTGGCCGAGAGAGAAAGAGAGGGAGAAACTTTATAACCCTCGATCGAACGTTCTCGTACCTGTACGTTCTTTCCGCCTCTTCTTCTCCATCCCTCTCTTCTTTCAAAGGGAGGATTTTTTGACGAAGTTTGCGCCGCGGTAAGAGAGAGAGAGAGAGAGAGAGAGAGAGAGAGAGAGAGAGAGAGTAGTCGAGACTTCTCTCGAGCGCGGATGACCGAAGAGAAAAAAAAAACGATACGAAAGAGATCCTGTTGTGTGACACTGTCGAGCGGTGTCGGTTCGCTCTTCTCCCTTCGCGATTTGGCATGCCCGGCGCATGGGGACCAAGGTTCTATTTCTAGCACGGTCAGCGTGCCAGAGAAGTGCAACGGATCTGCTATAAACTGCGTTCGCGTAATGGCGACCGATAGGGATCCCTCTAACGCGTAATCCCTCTCTCGCGCAATACGCGTACGCAGAAGAGACTTTCGTAATGGAGCACGCTCGAGCTGGATTTCACAGATGGTGGCGTGTAATATCCAGCGTTTAAACGACTGTAAGCCAAGCCGGCGAAATCTCTACGTTTTCCTTGTTTCAATTAAACGCTAGAAGCCGCGGGTATGGCACTTAGCCATTCATATGACGGTTCAGCGTTGCAACACCGCATTGTTCTGGGAAAATGAAAAGGCCACACACTAAATCCTAAAGCGTGGAGTCAAGTGTACAATATACGTTCACTTATATCGTACCGTGTATTATATATGTACGTTCATGTGTCTAATCTCAACTTCTCCCGCCGGGAAGTTCAGATTGGATCGCCTTTGTCAATCGTCATCACAGTTACCGCCTTTACCGTTCATAAAGAAGGGAACATCATTCTGCCTGCTTTTATCATCTCGATGTGTGAATTTTTCCGGTCGACCTTCCGCGCCTCGGCGGAAATTGCTTCCAATCGACAGCCTCCTTGACTCAACCCCTCCGGGGTATCGAGCGCAATAACGAGTAATATTCCGATAGCGGTAACATTCCAATAGCGAGTATTGCGAGGCGTATATAAATTTTCCTACGTTCCTTCGTTCTTGAAATAATTTTTTTTCCGCTTTATCGCATCCCGCCTCGGACCTGCCTTGAGCCTTGAATTTTCGCGAATTGCACAGATTGTCTTGCGTCACGGTCCAGTATCCCTCCGAGTCGTATATCACGCAACTTCCCGTTAAATCTTTACGTTCGCTCGTATTCCCGGGTTGGCTTTCAATGTTACGTTCTGCCGGCCGGGCCGTTTCTTTTTTCGGTCGATCGTAAAGTTGCGGACATGCCGAGCCGGAGCCAGGCCGGTATCCCGGGCTATGGTATCGCGGTTGCGGATCGGCGCCGATTTAATTCGGTACGTGCACATACGTATGCACTCGGCGAACAACGCGCGCGCGTATGAGGCAAAGACGTCAGTTGGATTTTTACGAATCGGTCGCGACGGGAGTTTTTTAAGAGCGCGGCCGAAGTAGCCGTTTTTAAAGCTAGTGAACGTGCCACCGGCGCGAATCGAAGAGAGAAACCCTTATTTCTGTTTCGATTCTTCCTGCGTTTTAAAAGCTCGCTGGGTACCCTGGGAACTCGAGCTATCGGCAGAAAATGCGCTTGATTCGTTCCGCGATTTCTTCGCCACTTTCTCTCGAACGCGCGATCGTTGATCGCCCATGATAGACGAGATTATTCTGTCGTTTGAGAAGGCACGAGCGGGACGAATCTCGAATTAGAAATGGCTTCTTTCTTCTGCGAAGTTTTGTCCCCAACGTGCAATAAACAAATCATCTAAATCAGCGGGCATAAAGAAATTTATCTCTTTTTGCAAGACGAGCAATGATTAAATGTCGTTTGTACATTGTATACGTATCGTTTGTTGAATATTTTATTGTATTTTAGGAAAATATTTATTAAATTAACGTTATACATATGAAAGGAAAAATACAGGCTCTTCAAATTTATAGAAAAATTCCATTACGTGAAACATGAACGCGAATGTGTAATCATCCTTCATCACTTCTCGACTTAATCGAGGGCAGTTCTATCAATGCAATATTATCGTCGTGCGTCAGATGTTATCATATACCGATTATACTGATAAGTATTATCGCATTCTACGTCGGAGATGGGGTAATTAGGCACACATGTAACAAGGATTTATCTTGCCTCGCGGACTTCTCGCAATTTCTCGTCCGGCAGCGAATTCTTTTTCTTCCACTCGCAGCCTTTTTGTTTTCGGCTCGCCGCGCATTGCGGCGAACTTTCCGTGACTTCCGACGCGGCGCGTGTATTTAATTGACCGTAAACTTGACGAAACTAAGCAATTGTGAACTCAGAATTACATTAGAATTTTTGTAATATACATTTTGAACATAAATTACAGTGTACGACAAACTGTAAAAAAAGAACGAGATGTATTTTACGTTTCATGGAAATGGAAATTGGGGAAATAAATTGTTAAACAACGTGAGTAACAAAATCAAGTTTGAGCCGCTGCAAATTTATTGGGAAAATGGGGGAAGGAAAGGACGCGGAACCCCGTCATCGAAATTGCTACGAAGATCCCACGATAATGCTTTAGTCATTCCCGCGGACTGCCGCGGACTTCCCGTTATGCTACTAACACTCAGGAGCTGCTCGGTTGCGGTTAATGCCGAGGGATATACAATTTACGTGAGTCTTTAATTTACAATCGGCCGAGAGCGGTTCTTCAAAGCGATCCATGATTCCTGCGATCCTCGCTGGGGTTGCAGCTTCAAGCGCGACTTTTAATTGCATTTGGCAAGCGAGCGAAAGGGTATCCTGGGTATAATTAACCTTCGGTGATCCTCCTTCGAAGAACCTCGAGACACGCGCGTCATCGTCCAATAGCGCACAGTTTATAATGGGGAGTACGGTAGTTCGAGAGCCGCTGATTAACACCTAAAGTTCCACGTTCAACGTGGAACGAGGTAACGACGTACGGGCAATATTTCTCAGCCTCTTCTCGCATTCATTGGGCGCGCGCGCGCGCCACCAAACGCACATGATCAGCGTGATTACCGTATTCGGGGCACCATGTTGCAAGCAATCCCTGTTATCACTGCGAAGGCCGTTCGCGATCGCGCCGCGTCTCGCGTGTTCTCGCGGAGAACGCCGACGCGTGTGCACTCAATGCGAGCTCCTGCGTGCTTCTGAAGCTCTTCGGCTCGGCTCGAGTATCTCCGCACCGCGGCCGAGCCGTGGCATGCAACTTGTGGGGGGTAGAACGGCTGAAAGTGCATGCGCGGTGCATTCGCGATTCTCTCTTTTCTTTCCGCGTCGGTCCTCTTCCTCCGTTGCGCCGGCCTCGCCGCCGCCGTCCCGCTCGGCTCGAGTCGACTTCGGTCTTGCACGAGTAGAAAGACATCGGGCACGTCGACCGCAATTATCGTGGCAATTCGTCCTGAACGCGCGCGGGGGACGACTTTTTCCGCCGAAGGATGGATGCACCGTTGCATGGCCGCACCGTCGCGGATTTTCGCCGGGAAAGTAGCGCGACGTAGATCGTCACGTTACTTACGAAGGCAGAATCAAACTGGCTCCGTTCATCGATTCGCGACGAGGTCGCTAGGTACTAGACGTAGCCACTTTTTTTTTTTCGCGGGCCTATTCAGGTTCGGGAGACTAGTAGGTTCGACGAGGGTCAAGAGTCAAAAGAATCGAGAGATTCGCGTATCTCCGAGAATTTAAATGTCCTATGCTTTATTGTCCAATTTCTTCCAGAAGAAATTAATATATTTTTTCTACACTGAAAAAGAATTGATTATAATGGGTTATAATAATCTCTAGTCTTTATAAAAATTACCGAGAACCGTGGTGAAAGGTCATTATGACAAAATAATGTCATAAAAAAATGTAGTGATCATAATTATTATCAAACGTTTTTTTATTATATTTGGGAATAATTAAATATTTCAAAAATTGCATTACTAAATGCATCTTATAAGTTTACCTATAATTTTTTTCCAGTGTATGATTTATGGAAACTCAAATAGATGGGAAAAGATAATTAGTATAAAATAATGAAAAAATTTTGACGCAATCTTAAACATTACGTACGATAATTACAAATGACTCTATATTGTATCATTCTGCGGCAACTTGATGTAAATTCTAAACTATGGACTTATTCGGGTCTATTAACGTATAACGACGAGCGAAATGATCGCCGAGTGACTTGATGCGAGAAGATGAAGCGATTTTCAGCAGCGCCGTATTTTACATGTATATATGTATAAAAAGAAAGGATAATACACGATATATATGTATATATATATGTACATATACCGCGACGTATTGTGCACACGTTGCTCCGTTTCCTGCCGCTCGATCGAGTCACTTTCCGTTGATTTTTGCCAACGAGCGCAATACGGAACGCAGTCCGCTTACGCAGCACGTTTTGAGTTGTACAAATAGCCTTGCGTCTCGATTCTCTACGTGGTGGCGCCTTATTATGCTCACAAGTTCGTTATCGTCGGATGTGCATCACACATGCATACGCGCCCCCTGTTGCCAGGCACGGATGCAACAAGCCGAGACGAGCGCGGAGCATCTTCTGTCTGGAATTACTGAAAGGCACTTCCGAGATTTTCGGATTTCTTCTTGCTCTTTATAATTAATCTCGGCAACAACGTAAAACTGGTAAAACCAGTGCTTGAATATAAAAAAATTATTGTGAATTTTTTTAAGTGAAACAATATTTGATTGAGTAACGGTATAAATAAATGTTGGTATAAAGTTCACGTTTTATTGTTTTTGGTATAAAGTTCACGTTTTATTATTTTTTATTAAAATTGAAGTTTTACGATGGAGATATCTAAAAATATTAGCAGCATTCAATGGCACCGATGTTTCATAGTTTCATCCGGCGCTGCACCCAAGCAATATCTCATTTTTCCGTATCGGGAAACGGCGATTCTATCAATTCGTGACACGGATATGTCTCTGTCAATTTATAGCGCATACTCGCACGAAAGTATCATGTTGCTCGGGATAACGGTACCCCGGCGACGAGCGCGGGCGAGAACGTCGTCGTCATCAGAGCAGTAACTGCAGATATTGGTACCGACCTATCCCACAAGGATAGTCCAAGAGCGATGATGATGACGACGACGACGACGATAACGACGAGAAGGCTCTTGCGGGTAACGTCTTGCGAGAGCTGTCTCTCTTCCTCTCATGCTCGCATCAGCTGGGCGCCATAAACTTCTTTATTTCTCTTCTCGTTCGCGCTCTCTATCGCGAAACCGCTCGTATCTTATCCCTCGTCTTACCGGGCCTCGCGGCTCGTTCCTTCCTTCTCCTTTTCCGCCTGAGGGCGTGAAATACGAAGTCGCGTGTGACAGAAACGAGGTCGTAGCTCCTTAAGTTACGGGAGGAACAACCCGGCTTTTCTTACGTACGTGCGCCACGTACGCGCCCCCCGCTCTCTCCCGCCGCTTCTTCCGCGAAACTTCCGCGAAGGTAGACTACACACCGCACCTCTATCGCGTATCGCCATTGCCACCATCGCCAGAGCCAGCATCGCCTAGCTACTCTCTGTCCGCTTCGCGGCCGCTGAAATCGTTCAGCCATTTTTCACGGCCGACGCTGGAACACTCTCGCGAGGTTCGCGTTCGCACATCATGATAGGTCGGCTGAATTATACTTGGCTGAACGATAAATTTTCCGGAAATTTATCGCGCGCGCAGTGTACCGAAGCTCTTTCCCCGAGAAACTCCCCTTTCTTCGCTCCTCTCTTCGCGTATGTGTACGTGCTCTCTCACATCTTCCGGGCAATTCGCTCTTAACGCATGGACTCTTTCCCTCGTTTCAAAGTTTTTCAAGCCTAGGGTCGATACCAAGAAAAAGTTTCGTTTTTTTTGGGGGTCATAAGAAATTGAGATTCTGTTAAAAGAAATAAGAAGAAAATATATCTATTTAAATATGTACTTTAATTAATATATTTCCTGAAAAAATTTATATAACATTATATTAGTATAAATTAATATTTTTTTATTATCTAAAGAGATGTTTGATTTTTTATTTTTTTATATAAATTAATTTATTCTATTTACATATGTACACGTTCTGAAATTTTAACGTACATGAATTTCATATGTGCCATCAAGATAATTTAATATCTTTATGCATCATCCTGCAATTTAAAGCAAATTAAACACCGTGAGCTTAGCTTATATTATATATAAACATCGCAAATTTTTTTCAATAATTTATTATTTAAGCATTATTTAATTATTGTTCGTGGTGAATATTGTTTTATATTTATAATATTTTATTCTGTCTTTCCATTTATGCAGATTATTCTGTTGCCTTTCAAAGAGTTTATTCCCCGTTAATGTAGCATTAATTAATAGAATAGATTAATTAATGTAACATGACATATGAATGTTCTCCGGTGGAAATTGTAGAGACAGTGGGAGAGGATTTATTCCGTGATTGGATAAAACTGTACAGATGATCGCAATTCTTTTTATGATCCGGAACGCAGAAACATAGCTCTGGAGTTTCGTTCTTTTTCTCGTTTTCCAGTGATCATCGGACTTGTTTCACCGGGTCTTTAGTCAGACGCGGTGCGTCGTTTCTTCAGGGTAGTTTATTATCCGCCCATGCCCTTGCTTTTCTTCCTTCGTTTATGTGGGTTCTCTCTCTCTCTCTCTCTCTCGTTTCTATCTCTGGTCTTGCTCTTTTTTCAAACTTCAATTAATCACTGTGGCTTCTACCATCGATTCTATGAAAAGAATAATCACCAACGAGTACTATTTTCCTTCATGCCATAGTAATCTTGCGCTTCGTCATTATCGAAGCGAGCGCCTTCGATCAAATGAATCGATCGTGCTTGGAAGGAGCGTTGTGTTTATCTCTCGAATTTATTTAATATCCAAAGGAGGATATTTCAAGAAGAAAGTTTTTTTTTTATTTTCCGAAGATATAGATATTTTACGATTTGTTCTGTTTTATATCTTATTTTTGGACATACGTGCAATTTATATTCTTGAGATTTTCTTTTATGTCTTTTATATTTTAACAATGAAATTGTGTGTATTAAGAAAAATAAAGATGTTGCTATGTTAAACATTATTGAGAAGTTTAAATGCAAGTACGCTATTAAATTATCATGTAATAGTATTTATGAATGGAAATTTTCTAGAAAGTTGTTAGTTGCAAAATATGACAGATTTCTGGAAGTTATAAATTGGAGTATCTCCAAATGAGATAAATGTGAGTTAGAATGCGGCCTTCATTTGCTGATGTGATTAAGGACTAGGACGTTTATTAACGTACTTCGGGGAGCACTGCCGTGATTCACCTCGCCATCGCTGGAAGTCGCTTGAAGCCGCGCCAAAGTGTATTAACTCGCATAAATCCAAACTTAACTCTCGGATGATCAATGCACTTCTCGTGGGACAAACAGCGATCCGTCGCTACGCCGGCGCGTCGTCGTTGCAGCGCCTAATGCAGCTCAGGATTTTCTGAGAAATCGCGCGATCGGATTCGGCGAATTATTTTGCGCGTTCGGCAAAATTCAGTTCAACGAATTTACTTTGCATTTTTTAAATGCACAGAAGCGACTTCTACGTTTCTTATTTCGCTTTTATTTAATTTACATTCGACCTCTTTCGCCGTATATGAAACATTTATCAAGCGTCTTCCTTCGTGTTACGAAAATAAGGATCGCTGCAATTTAGATAACGAGATAATTCAATGACATGTGAAATGATATTTGCTCGCAACAATAACAACATGACAGTTTACATGTATCTCCGTGTACGAAAATTAAATCTACCAGAATTATAGCGGCTGTACCATGTAACGTTCAGAGTTATCGGCATTCATTTTTAGAATGTTTCTGTCTCATTTTGCTTTGAGAATCACTGTCGCCGCTGTCTAATCTGACCGACTTGCTCGCGGGCCGCGTACACCGAGTTTCACTCCCATCGTTCGAGGCTCCTCGAGCGCGAGGAAGTGTGGAGTCGATTTAGCTACCGGTTTTCACAATCGGGACTCATGACTCGTGTCCAGCATGCCCGCCTTACTCGCTTCCTTAATCCAATCCTCATACTCCCTTCTCTTTCTTTCTTTTTCCGTCTTGATATAATACCTTAATCAATTTTATGTGCAACGTATCGCGTGTACTCAGAGTTAGCCTCTCTCATCCGCATACATTCTTTTTTTTTCTCTCGTACTTTTTCTCTGTTATTGTATTTCTTGAAGATTGATAACGTTCTTGTTATCGCTAATAAAAAAGCAGACGATGATAAGAGGCAGACGGAAAATTTATTCCTTTTTTTCCAAATTCCGTTTAGCGTCGATTTACAGTTAGTGCGATAAGCGAATAGCGTGAAATAAAATTAATGGAGGTATAGATATTGTCCGGTGACATAACTCGTCTCGCATTTAATGAACTCTGAAAAGTCATTTATCTCATTGCCTTTTTTCTGTAAAATCTTTCTTACAGGAAGTTTTTCAAATACCTGACTGTAAGAAGTGGCTTTCGAAAACTCCATGGAAGTTTTCTCATCGTGAAATTTCGAAAGTTAGAAATTTATTACTTGGTCGTTAATAAATTTTCATGAACTCGTTAATTATTGATTTAGTAATATCATTAATTTAACTTTGAAGATTGGGTACAAAATGGATTGTTATTTTTTTTTACCCTCCCATTTTTTTGCACAGTTGATATCTCGTATCTTATTCCGAAATTAGCGCCTTTCTGATGCACGACAATTCTCTCGAACAGCATTAATAATTTAATAATGCATCTCCACGTTTAACGTAGTGCGGTTTCTTACAACTTTTTTCCTTTTTTTTATGCGGTTCTTTAATTTGCCACGAAATTATGGACATCGGCACGGTCGACGTACAAGACACAGAAGTACAGTGAGATTTGCGAATTACATCACGTTTTACCGTCTACCGGTGCACGTCTCGCTACGAGACGTAAAAAGAAAAAAAAAGAGAAATAAAAAGAAAAAGATTAGTCGGCGATGACCTCGATTTCGCGCACGTCGTCGTTTTTAATCGCTATAACGCCCTGGGCACGGCGTGGGGTAACCGGCATGTTGTCGGAGTCTGCGTGTTCAATTCCGAGTCCTTACTACTACTTTTTCTTAGCCCGAGGAGATATCCAGAAATTAAGTGCAGTAGAAATTCAACTGTCACAATGAAATGCTATTTTAGATCAAGAAATACCGTTTACTCATTAAATCACGCAGTGAAAATGAAATCATCCTTAAGATTTATTGCTTCATTAATTCAGAGTTTACTCGTTTAATTTATGGATATCAATTTAATAAATTATTCGTAATTTTTTAAACGATGAAAAAATTAACATATCATTAATGATAAATGTAATGAGTTATGATTCGTAATCCTCAAAAATGTCAAATACCTTTTATAATTTTAAACGAGAGCTCTACGCGCAGTGAGAAATGTCTGTGTTCGATGACAGCTAGACGTTTCGAAATCGTCCATTGTCGACAACGCCTGTTCGATAACTTCGACTCGAACGTCGAGTGTGACTGCGACGCGAAATTTTATTACGCGGACGCTGCAATGCGCGCGCGTACAACAAATATTTAATTATCCGCACTAGCGAAGCGGCAGAATTTTAATTTGGCCAAGGCAAGCTTCGTATGAAAAAATGAGAAAAAAATCCTCCACTCCAAAAAAAGAGAGGAAGTGAGAGGATTGCTCCCTGCCTCTCGTTCGTTTCGGACATTAAAATTCAAGAGCGGACATCATTGTAGGTGCGCGCGCACGAACGACGCAAATTCTATTAGAACGAATCCAATAAAGAGGCGCGACTGCCTGCATCCGCGCACGTCCACGCGAGGTTTCCTTCTCGACTTGGCTCGACGGATTATCGAGAGGTCGAAGAGGAAAGGTCCGAAGGACTTTTCGGCGAGTGCCAAAATCATTGTCGATTCGCGAAGGATCCTTAATCGAAATTTTCTAGCAAACTAAAAATCTTCAGGACATTGAAAAATGACATTTCTTTATTTATTATTTTATCTATTATTATTACAGAGGATATATCGCGTGATATTCGACGTAACGTAGCAGCATAGCTTAACGTCGCGGAATAACATGTCGATCGTGATTTTAATGATCGATGAGATAGTACGTGACAAGAAGGGAGAATGAAGGAAGCGTGCAAAGGATCTCACGAGGAAGTCATCTTACAGGTCGAAGCCCGATGTCCTCCACGTTCTTCCTGCGTCTTCCTTTCTTCCACAATTTACTCCTTTTTCCTCGACAGTAGCACTCAAGCCGTTGTCTCTCCGGCTCGCCTTTCACGGATGCTTACCGTTATACGCTCTCGCATTATTAGCGTAATCATAGCGCAGCCCGACGCCGGGAGCATGGCCTACATTTCCTCAATGTATAATCAATGATTTATTTTCCCCACTGTCACGGATGATCCTTTTCTGTTTCTACCGCTCTCGTAATTTCAATCGTTCTAATGTTCGGAAGCCGCACGATTTGCAATTTGTACCTGCGTACGGTTTAGCAAATATTTATTCGAAATGGTAAAACGAGCCACACGATTTGCTCGCGTTGCGTTTTATCTTCGCTTATTCGTTCTATACTCGCATTCCATGAATAGCGAGATATAACTTTCGCTTTCCAATTTTTGCAAACTTAAATTCGACTTAGTTTAAATCCGAAGAATGAGTATAAAATAAACCGACGAGACACGAGGAGAAAGCCTTTCCGTGGACTTTCAATGCAGCCTATTGCACGCAGGCCTCTTGTTGCATCCCTACCTTCGGCAGCCTCTCGGTCTCTCCTCGCTTGTCTTTCCTCATTGGCTTGCAGCACGGCGTATCTCTCCGCCGCTTCCAGAGGAAGAAAAACCTGACCTATCGTATGCTGTCCTTTTCTCTCCTTCTCTCCTTCTCTCCCTCTCCGCCGTTCTCTAACGCCGATCTAACGCCGCCCTGGAGTCAATCCTTTCACTGCCACGCGAGCGGCAACTTAACGATGTCATTTCGGGCCAACGACCGCTGATGCGGTTCGAACTTCGGTCGGACTCGAGTTCGTCCTCGGCGCGACTATATGAAGGATATACTCTCGTAATAATAAAAATTATGAAAAGATTCGTGTGAAAATTATTTATAATAAAAAAATATGTCATTAATAAACGATGATTCGAAATCGGCGATCTATCGCAAAGTAGTATCCTTTAGCGAAGATGGGAAGGATTACGACGATGTGGAAAGGACGAGAGCGCAGGACCAAATTTATTGGCAATGATTGCACGGACCATTGGCGTCTGCGAGCATTGCCGTCATGTGTACCTTCCTTCTTTTTCCCCCTTTAATCGCGCGCGAGAGCGTGCTTCTGGAATTATTTATAAACCGGTTTTGTTTCCGAAGCCGTGTATCTGTAGACGGAAACGCCAATAACTCTCCTGGCTCCCGCGCATAAAAAAACGACGAACAGGAACAGGCTTCGCGAGGTTATCGCGAATCTCTCATCTTTGTAGTATCTTATATACTTATCATTATACCGCTTGTTGACGTGTTACCGGGACTTTTTCGCCACGGTGAATCGTCGATTTCGCGACGACAAGGTATCGCCTGTAAAAAGAAAAGTCTTGAGGTCTCATCTCAGATCCTTGGGATTTCATCTTGAATCTCCCTTTCCTCTCTTCCCCATTTCGAGTCGATTCTCCGTCCGGTTCGCATCTTTACCTTCTTCCTTATTTTTGTTCCCCTACCGCATCAGCAGTTTTTCGTAACTGTCGTCGAATACTATAAAAAGTATTTCGACAAATTACAAAATTGTGTAATACCTTCTGTATTTTCTAAATCTTTAATAAATGTAATTAAAAGAAATTGATAGCTATTTCAGTACACCTAAGATTACGATTTAATAATTATATTTAGCTTATGACATAATTACTATTGTCTTTACTGCCGTGATAATGACGATAAAAAGATAATAGCAATAATAATGAACAGATATGACTGTGAGAAACAAGATTCATATCGGTGCACGATTATCATAGTCTATATTTCAGACCGTTAAAATAACAGGACGAACGATAAAGGAATCTCTTCGACTATCCTACTTTCTTTTCACGTTCGAGTGGCCATTGGCTACTCGGATCAATATGCGCAATATGTGCTGACATCGACTTGAGATATGCAGATCATAAAGTGCTTGCCAATGTCTCGACACGATTTTGCAATGGAGATCGAATACATCTCCATTGCGAATGGAGATGTATTCGTTATACTCAAAGTTACGACAATCCTGAAGTAATATTCGTTCGAAGAAATGAGTAATTTATGTTATCAATATTATTATTATACCATTTATACAGTTTTTTAAACAGTAATTAGAATAATTTAAAAAAAATAATTATTACTCAAATTATACGTGATAAGAGATATTTTTAATTGTAATGACCTTTAATTGTAATCTTAATTACATCTTTTCATTAGCGTTTTATAATAGCGTGACTGAAACGGTACCGAAAACGGGCTCCAGGCTCTTACCTTTCTCACTTTAATCGCCCATCCGCCTCCTGACATTGCTATTAATCCGTTCGTGTTTTGACGTATACTTTTATCTCCTGCATGTATAGAGACACGATCTTCGAAAGATTACTGGTCACGATCGATCACGGGACATGACGGACGCGTCTGATATGCATATGACAACGGTTTACACGTGTCAGAATTATGGCGCTCGCCAAAAGGAATGGAGCGAGGCTGCATGCGCGCGGAGGCATGCAAATCTCACGTGGGCAATTTACCCGTATATAAGAATACGAAAGATACTACCGGATTTTCCCATCCTTTTTCTGTCGCTCTTTTTCCCTCTCTCTCTCTCTCTCTCTCTCTCCCCCCCTCTCCCTCTCCCTCCCTCCGCTTTCTATTCTCATATTTTCACACATTCTTTACGCTTGACATCGCGTACGTCTGTTTATTTTCCGTTAAATACTGTACACTACCCCGTTACCGGGGATTGTTTAACTACTACCTTTCTGCCTTTTCATCCTTTTCCCATTCGCTTTCGTTCGTAATTCCATGGTTAGCTGGATAATAGTTATGTAACCGTTAACGCTGCCCCGCGATACAGAGTGCAACCGAGCTAATCGTCAAATATTTGCTGAGCCGTATTGCAACGGTCTCGCCGCTATCTCGTTCTACGCCTCTTACACATGCTCCTCTTCCTCCCTCTTGTCTTATCCGTCTGTTTGTGCACGCGTGACGAATGCTTGCGCAGCAGCAGCAACAGCAGCAGCAGCATCAGCATCGTCGTATGAAACACAGTGGCGACCACGGCCAACAGGATTTTCTCGAGGAGACCTGCGAGTCCCTGACCAACCGCACCCTTCCTCTCAACGCGGCACGAACAAACGAGAGAAACCTTTCTCGAGAGATGTGCCGCGTAGTAATTTTTCTGAAAGAAGAGATAATGAAAAAATTGAATGAATAACTATTTTGATTATATAATAATATAGTTTGATTCTTAATTAACATATGTTCACATTGGATTTGCGCGACGATTTTATTGAAAGAATGTTCAACTATTCAAATATACATACATAATGTTCGCTATTATTAGAAAGTTCATGACACGCCAGGAAACGCAGCGAGATTATGCGAGATGATTTTTGAAAATCGACCGATCGATGGTTCACGGTTGGCCGTTTATCGTACAGGTGCCGATAAGCGGATAAAGGTCAGAGAGTAGAACAACGTGGACAGTACCTCTTGCGATAATACACGTCGAGTTAAATATAAAAGCGCTGTGACACCGGCTGCGCGTGAAATTGTTAGACGCCGGGGCGTCGTGCACGCATCTCGTTATCCACGCTAATCCATTGTTCCTCTGTTAACGTTGGTAATTTTATTTAATTACTTAGGTCTGCAGCTCGAAGTAGTGCATGTCGCGTTATTGGAAGCAAGGAAGTATATTATTAAAAAAAGAATAAATATAAAATCGCGCGCTAAAGAAGGATGACTGTATATAATATCTTTAGACGTATACTAGGTTGCTATTTCTTTGTTGCCGCTAATAATCTTATTTAATCAAAATCGCGCATTTTTAATGCAACTCGAAACAGCACATGCAAAAAATGCACATGCACAGTATTATTTAGAGGAATAATTATTAACCAATTTATTATTGCTATACGAAAAAAAATGAAATATCATTTTAATAAGTTCTTATTTCCACCAGACGTCTAGTTCTAATTCTGACATTTGTTTTTCACGTCGAATGAAATATATTTTAAGAAATTAAAGCCAGGTTATTATTTTTGATTTGTGAAACACCGCGAGAATACGGGGAGCGTATTTTTCGGACGTACAAGCGGACTTTTGACGTGTTTCATTTAAAGTATGCCGAACGCACTCAACGTCTATGAATATTTACTGCCGGAAATCACTCGACAAACGCGACTTTCTCGGTCTCCGTTGCGGGCAAATAATGGTGACTCCGCGATAAGAGCTGTCGTCACCGCAGTGCTTCCTGCGCGCTGCGCGGTGCGCCAGCATACTACCGTAAAAATTGTCCCGCCGTTATAATAAATTACCTCCGCGATTCCCGGCGACGTTGCGAAAGAAAGTTTTCTGCTGAATCCGACGAGGACTCCCAGGAAGACTCTCGGCGGAACGAGAGAGTCTACTGGGAGAAGTATCTCGCGACGGTTTTTGCACGCGGGCAACTCGTAGATACACTTATACTACTTTGTTCGCATTGCTCCCAAGGGAAGATCACTATGGTCAACTCATCCGCAACCATGAGGACTTGTTGGCCATATTGTTCAATTATTATACCGATAATCTCGCGATTGTTAAAAATATAGCTGGTGATTTTCGTTCTTATTGTCTATTCAATATGCAATAATCGCCCAGATAACTGTTTTGTTATCTCGTCAGTAACTGCAGATTACAAACACATTTTCGGAAGTTTAAGTACTAATAATGAACAATATTATACAACTTGAATTTTCAAAATGCTAAAAGTACTGCAACAAGAAAGAAAAATATCTCGGAATAATTTAAGGATTTTGAGGTCTTTATAAATTATCTTTTGCGTTTAGACTTTTCGAGCAGGATTTTTATGATGTTGTCTTTTTTTGTTGTAGGACAGCGAACATCTAACCATACTCGCGCACTTATCAGATTACAACGTGTACAGGATACCGAACGCCAAGCGGGTTTTCAGCGCACCCTTCGAGTGGGGCGCTTGCCTAAGGCCGAACAGCAACGCCGGGACCGAAGACACGGAGGCTGGAGAGCCCGGGATCAAGGTCATTACTTTCGAGAACGAAAAATCGCGCACCTGCTGGCTCACAGCCATGAGACTCGCTAAGGTAAGCAATGCGATTTCTCTTCCTCCCTCCGTATTGTCGTTTTCTATTTGAAGAATACAGCGTACTACGGAGATTTCGATTGCATTGTGAGTAGTTTTAGAGTGGATCCTTGAACGGACGGACCAGTTGAGCGAAATTATTACTCGTCCGAAATTTCATTACATAAAATATATTCTTTGCAATGTCGATTAGGATTACAATGTTGGCAAATTCACGTGGAGAATGTATAATTGAAGATTAATGATACGGGGAGAATCATAAATCTTACAAATGATTATCAGTTTCAGTAAATAATCGCTTCAATTTGTAAGTACAAAGCTAATATCAACCGGAGAAACGTGTACTTAAATTCGCGGCGAGGATAATAACGTTTATAAAGTATCGCTACAATGTTTCGTTTCCCATCTGATTCCGCGTCGTTTTATTCGACTCTCAGCTCTCTTCCTTCACGATGTGATCATCCCTCTGCGGACGGGCCGTGGGTATCATTAGGTCTGTGATGGAGTCGGGTATAATGAGCCTTATTTTCTTTCTGTTCCTTCCCCACATTTCTACCGCGCCCGCGTTCGCGTCGACGTCGAATGTCGAAACTTCGTGAAGTTCAAAGAAGTTGCGTGACTCGCGCGCGGTTCGTGTTTAACGGAGAGAGAGGAACACTTCACTCTTGTCGACGTGCGTACATATTATACCACGCAGCTTCAGCACGTTTCGCATGGCTAAAATTTTTTTCTTCCTCTTTCAGAAGTCGTGGACACAACAAGGTATATTTTTCTTACCTCCCTCTTTTTTTTGATAAAACTCGAAACACCAGGGCCCTCTTTTCCCATCGCTGATAATATCGGTTTATATTTGAGCGCAGATAGCTTTTGTCTTCTCTTTCTTCTTTCCTTCTTCCTTTCTTTCTCTAGTCGAAGTGCTCGCCGTAAAGAGTAACTCGTGGCTGGTAACGGTGTGCGCTAGAGCAATGCGCGATTGGCAGTTCCGCCGAAGGAACAGAGAAAGAGCGAAAGAGACTTTAGAATACGGCCGCCTACTCCCTATTACGCTACTCTTTACGAGCCTATTCTTCCTCAAGCTGAAGTGGCTGCTCAGACCGCCTCTCCAGTCCGGCTGGTCTCTAGGAAGTGGAGCCCGGGCACGGTATATTATCTCATCGTTCTGTCGTTCGCGGAGTGATAATCATGCTCGCGGAACAAATTAAGAAAGTAAAATTTTTAAAAAGTTACATTTATTAATGTACAAGTATCCCATCTTCTTCCGGCAGCTGTGCTCTAAAAACTAAACTGGAATGTAACGTAAACGATGTATTTATGGGAAGAAACAAAATTTTAAATGACGTTTCATTCGCGCTTCATCAAGTTCGCCAAAATCTCAAAATTGATTTTCACTGAATTTAATTTTTTAAATCTAATTAATTTAATTCTTGATTTCAATCTCGACGATATTGTTTAATTTACACTGCTATTTCTCGTAAGTGTTTCTCTTTCGCCGTCATTGTCGTCATGACTTATCTTCATTCCGAGTAACGCTCGCGCTGGGTGGAATAGCAAACTCATCTACTGAGATGTAATTTGGGGACCCTTGCGAGAATCGTAACTCAAGCGGTGCATCCTCGGAGATCCCTCGAGCCATGCCTCTATACTACCGTGGCCGTCGACGGGCAGGGCAGACTAGACTTGCCTAGTGTTTATCGGCCTCGTTGGTCGTCCATGCCTGTCTGCGTCTCTTGTCAGCCTATCTACCTACCTACCTACCTACTCGCTCTGGATCTACCATGTACTCTTCCTTTTTTCCCCGGCTCTCGGCGTCTCTCGCTTCGCTCTGTCGTTTACCGTCGTCACTCCCTCTTTCTCTTTCTCCGTTTCTCGGCTCCGCCTTTTATCCGAAGGGAAAAGGACGGGATGTCGTCTTGGTTGGTAACGGCACTAAGGTAGTACTTATACGTGTCTCACTGAGGCCTTTGTAACTCTTTCATCCGAGAAAAAGCTAGGAGTCTGATGAGATGCGGCGAACGAGAAGAGTTGGGAAGGCGGAAGGGTAAGGACGGAAGACAGAGATAGAGGGAGGAAAAAGGAACGGAGAAAAAGAGAACAAATGAACGAGTAGGCTCGGAGAAATCTGCAGGACTCGCTTTGATTGAGAAGACATTGACACTCCTATCCGTACCCTTTTGTGCTCCCTTTGTTTCTACGTCATTCTTCCTCCTCGTCCCGTTTCTCAGTCGTATTTCTTCGCGGACTTCAATTCACTTCCCTGAAAATCTGTGAAGTCTAAGTATAAGGCCCGAATTCGCCTTCATTAATTTGCGAAGGGTGGAGTCCAAGATAAAGGATGTCACGGTGACTTATTTCAGTAGTCTTATTTGTGAAAGTTTGAAATATATTCATAGAATCAACATTATCTGTAATTAAATCGCGTGGAAAGTTATTAGCCTAAAAAAAGAATATTGATATATTTATTAATATGTACAAAAATAATAGGCTAGAATGCGTAACCAGTCAGATTAGTTCAGGACCAGATTCCTTGCAAAATATATATAGGAATCACAAAAATATTGCCATTCACTACCGAGCATAAATAAAATATTGTCATTCGACATTCAATCTCGGTTATTGCCTGTCTCGCAAAATGATAACGATTAAGAAAGTGAATAGATCGTAAAGCACTAAGACCAGCGGATGAAACTAAGCCGCAAATACCGGGTCGCTTTCTACTCGATTACACGTATCTCTATCCTTATGGAGTTTCTTGCGATACAAGAATTATAATTACCTGCAACAAGAAGTATTCTAAGAATGAATCGCGCTAGTCTGCACGGTCATTCAATTATAAGGGGAATTTGTCGCTGTGATCAGCTCGCGGAGCAACTTTTCAGCAGCTTTTAATCAATAGCTCCGTATCATCGGGAACGTGATTTTGCGATATCGGGGGATTCGACGCATTATCTTTCGTTTACTTAGAACCCGTGTACCTCGTTATCGCTCTCCGTTACTCTATCGCTGATTAACGTTAGCATACATTCGTGCCTTGCCGCTTTTCTCGCCGACGCGGTTTCCGTCTGCGTTTGCGAATAATTGAATTACGTAATTATCTCTCCAAACGCGGGCGCGCCGGCAATACTCCAGGGCCGCCTTCAATTAGTCGCCACCGCCCTTCATCTTCGCATTCACCTCGATCACGCTCCTGACTGCCGAAACGCGAAAACGGCGAATCCCGATCTTTATTTAAATTCTCTCGCTTTCAGCGAAAATGTCGAGCTAGCATTACAAGACATGATCATTGACGCAAATGGTATTCGTGTTTTTGATCAACAGGATATTTCTTGACATGTATGAATATATGTAGAATCTTTATTTTGTTGAAATTACTTATAGTATCAAATAAATAAATAAGAGAAAGGCCGGTTTTACCGAATGAAAGTATTGACATACCAATGTTGTTTTCGTAATCATTTTTTAGTGAAATTAAATGAAAGTTAACGAAATTATTTATAAGGATATTGCGGGTACAAGAGACGCGCCCTTACACAACTCGAAAAGTTTAACATACATATTAGTAGAGAACTTCGAAAGGGCGTTTATTTTTGCTGTTGCTAAGCGAGTTCTCGCCGGTCGCAAAGCTCGCCGGGATAATTTTCGTACCACGGTGCAAGCTACAGCCCGCATTGGTATATTAGTACCACTACGCATGTATGCGTGTACCGTGCACGTCACGAGCAATTTACGCTTGTGTGTATGGGTGGGCGCGCGTATGCGTGAGCAGTCAGTCGAGCATGGATGCGCCCGACTGTCTTGTGGGTCGATACGATGGTTATACCACTGCTGGGTCTACGGTTATGCACACGTTCACCGTCATTATTTCACGTGGCACCGTCTGTACCTCCTGTCTTGTCTCGTCTCGTTTTTCGCGTCCACATTCGTCTCGTCGCGCCGTTGACATGTACTTGCTCGTGCACGAAGTGCGTACGCCGAAGTACACGTTAGCTTTTTCATTTCCTTGTTGAAATTCTTCAGTTTTCCAAAATAAAGTTCTTTGGTAATACAACTTTTTATTTAAGACCGAAATTTAATTTTTATCTTTTGACATTAAATATCGTAGAATCTTATCGTTAAATCTTACGCGATATAAAGTCTGTTAATATTAAATTGTTAATTAAAATCTGTTTGAAATTAATTAAAAATGATGGTTTATCTTTTTTTGTTGTAATATATTTAAATTAAAAATGAGCAATTTTTCTTGAATAGATGAATTTATGGGATCTCCGAGTTGAGTAAGAAAGTTAACTTCATTCATCAGCTTGCCTTAAATGATTGTGCCCTAGCACGTGGGCGATATAAGGAGCTTAGAGGAGCTCACACGGATTACCTTTGACTCAATCATGGAACCTTACCATTGCCTACGAAGCGTATTTCTCGAAAAGAATCGGTTGTTTCGATCGAATATTCCTCCTGCATTCGCAAGCCGCTTGCAAGAAATGGGATTACAGTTCGTTCAAGCCGAAAATTGAATATCGCTAATCTTGTTGCTCGAAAAATAAATTCGCGGCATGACATTTATTCATGTTTCAACATTATTCTTCTCCAAAATATGGTAATTACATTTAGAGCTTTGCGCTTCCCCAAAAAGCCCAGGGGGGAAAAAGGAATTTAATTGTCGAAGAAATCGGAAAAAAGTCGGATGGTTACTTTCGTATTCTGTCCGCGTAGCAACGTTGAATTTATCTAGGCGAGCGCAATACCTCGGCGGGCGAGGTATCGATCGGCGGTCTGCCTCGCACAGCTGGGCAGCACGCGCTAGCCGGCCGGCCGGCCGGTCGACCGGCGCTATGCGACAAAGTGACGCGTGTAAAATTATGCAAATCGTAGGTGCAGGTTTTTTTTACATCCGTTTGCTTTATCGTCCTCGGATGTTACGATGCGCCCGGAGCGTAGAATCGGTTAGACGCGCGGCGCGGTTTGCCCGTCGCGCGCATCTTACGAACTGCAACGCTCGCGCACTAACAATGTCCGCTCCGCTTTGTGTTCCAGTACGGCAAACAGCTCCGAGAGAATTACCGAGCCTTCAAGAACAAGCAGTGCGAGCAGAACGGCGGCGGCAGTCCTAAAGAGCAATACAGCAGCTACAATGTGTCCAATGTAAGTGCTGCATGTATGGTTTCGAGTGACTGTATAGACCTAAGATCAATTAAATTTTGAAGAGACGACAAAGAGAGAACTCTGAGAGAACATAGATAAATAATTTAATAACTTTTATTTTTATCGACTCATTTTTGTCGATTGTACGGTTGCTTAGATCTTTATATCATTTGTATAAAGATCTGAATGTAACAACAATTTTTATGAAATCATTGATTTATTTAATTTTGCTTGAATATAATTATGTTAATGAAATCCTTTATTTCGTTAACTATGCCACGAATTAATATATCAATAAATCTGGAATATATTTTAAATGTACCCGTTCATTATATATATATATGTCCAGAAATAGAAAATTAATCGCGCACTCTTTACTCTTCATAAAATAATCACAATTTCGACCGCGCCGCAGTAATCGCGAGCCAAATCTAAAGCGAAAGAACAGATGCGTAGGAAAAATACACGTCAATCGAATCAACGTAGATCGTTACATGTGTAGGTAAAGAATGGATAGAATTACGTACGATGTCTTCTGGCGAATTATTTCGCCATTGCGCTCGCGCGCGGTGTATTTTCGACGGCCGCTCTCTCGCCTCGGATACGCTCGAAAGGTAAATTTCGCTTTAGACGCGGTAAATGGAATGGAAGAGGCGATTACGCTGAAATTACCTCGAGTGACAGTAATTTGCCGGGTCACGCCACGTTCGATCATTGCCTTCAGTTATCCCTTTTCCTGCACGAGCCGTCGTCTCTCGAACTTTCATAGCGTCTGCGGGATCTCGATTAGCTCGCGCGATGTCGCGCTTTTCAACGCTTTTCTTTCATTAATACCTCCGTCCCTTTTTTAAAATCTTGAAATGCTGTCGAGATTTGTTTAAATTTATCTAGGTGTGTAATGATAATGCCAGTGTGTTTTGTGACTTTTTCATCAAAAGGGCTTTGCTTTTTACAATTCAAATAAAGAAATTATTAATTTATGCGAATACTCGGGTAAATAACATTCCCGTCAAGCAAACTATATTATTGTTCTCTGTGGGTTGCGCGTGTTTATCGGTTCTCTCTAATTGATACTGAAATATAAGGAAATTCATTGCGAATGAATGAACGAACGGGAATACGAGAACATGCATGCATGAACGGCGTAACGATGTGGTGCACTGGATGCCGATACGGTTAGCGACTGAATAATTATAGCAAATAGCTCGTTAACTATTGATCTTTAATGTGAAATTCCGCGCGAAATACGCGGAAATCGTCAGGGCTGTGTCGAGATTCTCTATTCGCTATGTGTTCGTGTATTCGTTACCTCGTTATCACACAGGTGCGATAGTTCTCTTTTGGCTGCTCTTTCTCTTTCTCTCCCTCCGCTCTCTCTTGATGCATGCAATATACCCTGTTTATACAATAGTTAAGCTACGGCAATGAATTACGCTGCGACTACCTGGTATCATGGATTTTACCATGACCGTAGCACTGCTATAATAAATTCGTCGATCCACGATTGATTCGCTTTTCGGATGCGATTTGTTGTGATTGTTTGTATTGGTTAATTGAAGATGAAATGAAAGCCGATGGCAAACTAATTTAATAATTAAAGATTTTCGAGCAGTTGATTAATCAATTTTGTTTTCATCAATTTAATTTCGTTTTTTTTATTCGTTACGATAATTAGACATTTTTGCAATTTATTTTATATAAATGAGACATAATATAAATGGAAATATTGAAATCACACAAAATACAGTTCTTAATTAGTAGACATTAATATGTGAGTATGCTTTTATTTTAGTTGCTGGAAAAACAGATTGTTTCGATAAAGAGTTTTAAGATGTATCAGTGTTATTACATGCGTGTGTGCATTTTTTCAGATACCTTCTATAATTAAATTTAAGCGAATAAATAATCTATTGACAGCACTTTACCTTATCTGTTAAAAATATCGCGTATATACCAATAAAGCGTAACAATAATGAGATAAAGAGAGAAGAGAATCGATTATATTAAAATGTAAAAAAAGTACTTTATCGGTTATTCTTTCCGATTCTCTTTATTAATAATTTTCATGAATCTTGTTCAGTGAAAATGAATAGCTTAACGGCGTGCTCGTGCAATATTATTATTAATTATTGAATATTTGCTATTTATATTACATTCAGGTTGAAATGACAAATAAGAACGAAATGAAAACTTTGTAGGAAAGATTCCTCGTGTAGATATTCTTCTTCTTCGATACACGAACGAAATTAAAGGGAGAAGAGAAGGTGTTAAAAGGAACTTGTATTCTCCTTTTTACGATTCGGAAAGCAAATTTCCTTGGAAAAATGTCGTCGTAACTTACGCAAAGAATGCCGAGAGAGATCCATCCCCATTGGATCTCAGTGACCTCATTGTCGTGCCATCCTCGACCTCGTCGACGAAATAGTGGCTCTCTCTCTTTCTGCCCCTCCCCTCCTTTCTTCTTCTCTTCGTTCACGTTATTCTTCGAGTCCTCCTACGCGCTAAGACGTCAACGCATTTCACCCGGTAGGAAATTTCATCCTCGTATCGCACAGCTGATTCCAAGGTCGTTTTCGTACCAGTCAACCAGCCAGAAGGACGACAACCCCTCGTCGTCGGTGTGTACTCTCAAAGCTAGACACGTACCGATCTACCACCCTCTCGTCTCGACCAACTTATTTCTTCTTCCGTCCATCTTTTTCCTCGTCGTTAGAAAGATAAAGATAGTTCTTGTTCTCATTACGATCGCCGTCGCCGATGCCTGGAGAAGAATTTTTCAAGTTGTTGAGTCGTCTTATCGATCTTATCGAACCGCGAGAATTGCATCATTTCACGTTGCGAAACTGCGGTAATAATAAAAAGTAATTCAAGATAATTTTATCATTAATTAAAATATGCTCGATTAAATTACAATAAATAGAAAAAAAATTTAATGTTAAAGTTAAAATAATATAAAATATTTTTCGAAATAAAATTAAACCGAAACTTTTGATAACATTTTTTGTTTAAAGTCCTACTCGAATGCTACATGTTTGTTCATTTTACGTACATACTGAAATATTATTTTCATGTTATTATTTGAGTTCTTTATGCTCTTTACACAAAATTTTTTTTGGACATCAATGATTTTTGTGTTTTAATCTACATAGTCTCGACGAGTTATTATAGTGGTTTTACTCTCGTGATAATTGTAAAACGTCCGCGTTTCTTTGTCCAGTCGCATAACTGCTACAATAATGAAGTATCCACGAAATCTTCGCGAGGAAGGAGATATCGATTAGGTAAAGCGGGCATGTGAGATGCATTATCGAGCCGCTTTGAAGAACTGGTTCTGAAGTAGCGATCTTAACGAGTTTCCGGCAATAAATTACTGTTCGTGCCAGTTATGAATTATCCGCCGAAGGAGCATGGAGGATGACAATTAAAGTCCAGTATGGAAAATAACCGGTATTACGCTCTTAATGCGCAAAAGTGCGAGAGAAAAGATAGTTAAGTAAACGTTGTTTTACAAAACACTGTAATTGATAGAGGCGGTCTGACATGGTTCAACGACAATCTCAGAGTAATGGTAATCTCAGAAAATTATGTTCTTTATAATGATATGTGGATTTAGATAATTTTGCCGCTAAAATAATTATAAATGAGAAACTAATTTCTTTGTAGCTGGAATTTCAAGATATTAATTTAATTAACGATATTCGAAGGTTTTTATTTTATATTTTATGTAATTCCGATTTTTCTGATCGTGTACATTGTACGACAATAGAGAGTGGAAAAAGAGAACGAACGTAAAGATAACTATCGGGAAAGGCAGACGACGAAAAGTGCGTGGAGAGACGGAACTTCCAACGATCCTCTCCGAAGTCTCATGCATTGTATATCCTTGCGAGAAGGTCCAAGAGACGAAAGCGTGAACCTGTTTTGCACTTCGTTTCGGTTGAAAGCTTTGATCACGGATATCGTTCGTTCGTGTCTTTTATCTTTATTCCTAGGAAGATAGAAGTGCGCTTCACGTCGCGACGATAACAAACCAACTGAGCTTCGCATTTTCTATCTTCCGTATTTTCTTCTGTTCTTCGTTGCATGGTATGGTATATACAAGATTGAACATTTAAATGGGTAGAACGAAGGTTTCGAAGTAAAGTTTTATGCGAAAATTAGTCGAATCTAATCTTTCGAATTTAAAAAGATATGTGAAAGAGAGAGATAAAATAGCGAAAATTCTCTTCATTACATTTGAAATTAAATGTATTTACAAGAATGTATGCGAGAATATGAATAAAATATAAATTCATAATATAAATTTTTATATTTAAATTTAACGTGTAAAATACAAAATTTATTATATTTAAATTTATTATATATGATAATAATGTATTATTTAATTATTTTTAGACATATATTTTAAGAATTGTGAATATATTGATACACTAAATAAATTTCGATAATATTTTTGAAAATACATTTACATCACATTTGAACACTATTTTATTTTCGGCTTACGCGAAATTTTTTTTATTACAAATTTTAATTTTAATTATATCATTTAATTTGAAACTATGTCGATTGATATATGTATTATAGCTGGATGATATCGACTATTATGCTTTGCTCTTATTCGTGATCGTTACATCATTTCGTTAAGCTCAACGAATATCTATGTAGATCGCGTTTAACAAGCTGCAACATGAAAGTATAGTTGCTCTGCCTTTAGTCAGACATTATATTTCCCTTAATGGTGCGACGGTCAACTTGGATACGGAAGTGTCGGTAGCACCCAACAACGACGTTCTTTCCGTTTTTCCGTCGCAGGAAGACTCGGCATTGTTAGTTATCCAACTCAGAACCCGCGATCGATCCTCATGCGAGCCTTTATTTAAATTTATACTTCCTCGTAATTTCAATGCAAATCTTAATTACTGAACTGTTTAACGGTGGAATTTAACAGTTTCAACAAATAATTGCCTTTCACGAAGTTTTTATTCTGAAGTCATGAAAAGTATGTTGTTAAAATTAAATTCATGAATTCTGTCTTATCGATTATTAATTAAATTACGCTATGCAAATAAGACACATCCACACAAAAAGTTCTTTTTTTGAAATATCAAAATCTTGATCTCATGATATTGCAAAAGTCGTTACAATTGATCCCAGTCACCGTAACGTCTTCAATGGACATCTTTACCGAATTCTCGTCTTTCTTCGATCATCAGTCATGTGATTGTCCCTTTTTTTCTTTCCCATCATTTTCATCCGCTGCCAGGTCGGGTATCAGGCTTGAATAGGGAGTACTCCGTTCGCTCGAGGGGTGGGAAGGCCGGGAGTGTAGAGTACCTCGGTTACAGTCGGGAGTTTAAAAGTCGGGCAAAAAGCCCCGGCCGGCTGTTGCTACGCGCGAACTATCGACCAACCCGGCTTCTACCTATATATCCGCGAGAGAGAGCCCTCTTGGGGTATGGAGGAAGAGCTATAGATGGTACATGAGCGAGTGTGCGCGCGCGCGGTCCTCCGTGCACCGGGATGGCCTGGAGAGGCATCAGTGTGTGTGTGTGTGCTCCATGTGTGCGTGCGCCGCGCCGGAGGGAAGGAGGACCTCGGAGAAAGACGAATGGAGAAAGAGGAAAAAAGGCACATCACCCAAATGCGCGAGGCTGACGAAGCCCGACGAGGCTTCCTACGCCTTTCCCCCCCTTTCGCGCTTCTTCTCGTCCGACGTTCTCATATATTTTAGCCGCCACCCCGAAACGCGCGAACACCGTATCGTTTCGTAGTCTCCCACGATTGCTCTATTCCGCGCCTTCTATCCTTGTACTTTCATTATGCTTTATTTCGCCAAGCTTTCCCGGAAATATGCAGTCCCCGGTCTCGACACGCGAAGCAGCGCGCGTTCTTCCGCATCCCCGTTCTCAGCGAGCCTCGCTCTTCCCCGTCGGCGCGGGAAGAAGAAGGGGTTCTTCAGTTTGCATACGGCGGAATCGCGCGAAACCGAGAAGGGACATCCGCGCGCTGCAAGATTGGATCGTAAAGGTAGACATAAACTCCTGGGTATTCCCAGACGTCGTTCTCCTCTCCCTGCTTACCGCGTCGCATCGTTCCGAAATATGCGCCCGCCGAAAATAGTCGCGACACGCCGGTTATGAAACTTTCACATGCTCGCTACCTCGCCCCCTCGAGTCCTTTTATTGTGCGCGACTACGGTGTACGTGCTCCGTTAAAAGCTTAAAACCGTTCCTCCGTTAAAAGTTTATTTCCAATCGCATGCTGATTTTTCGAAGCGTATGCCGGAGGGCCCGGGCTTTTACGTGTCAATGAATCTGACATTAAAAGAAGTCGGCGAATGTCAGACCTTTATGTTTTTCACGTGTATAAAGGTTATAATCTAAAAAGGGCAGAATAAAAGCTAGAGCCAGAGGATATAACGAAAATTAAAAATGTATCAATTAATTAGTTTCTATGGAATTGATTCGCGTTGATTTAACATGTAATTTTTTAATCGTGCGATTATCACGATATCTATTTCAAATCAGATTCCAACGGGGAGGCTAGTCGATAATTTACAAACATATCTATATAGTTCGTAACAACGAGACTAAGACTAACGACTAGGATGACCCATTTCCTTCAAATTCGTCGGAAATAAGACGACAGAAGGCAGGGATAGAACAACAAGGGGCACGGGAGAATTTCCGGCGACGACGTTTTCCTTATCGGTCTTCTCTCGTCCTCTTCGGGTCTCCTCGCCAAGCCGTCGCATGGAAATTTTTAATTTAACTTTACGACTCCACCGAGACGCCCTGCCATCCCCTTTGTCCTCCGGCGCTCTCCACCTTGCGTCATTGGATGCATCGTCGTAAGTGAAAAAGATGAAAGTGTTCGAGGAATCGCATCGCAGAGCAACATCGCCGAAGTAGAATAATTGTATGGTCGGAAAACACACAATCAGAATGTACATGGATCTTGCTGAAAGCTCATTTAATCCCCTCGTGTTTCTTTTAATTAAATTTTAAAAATTATTGATATAATTTCTTTTATTCGCTTAATGTCAATAAGTTAATTAAGACGATCGAAGCTAGACGTTTAAAAGTAATTTACGAACATTTTATATTATCAGTAATGATAAAGTCGACACGGTTTAATTATTCAATTATTTTATGCTTCAGAAAAGAGAAATCGGGAATCGTAAAAGATCTCTTTAGCGGGAGGGGATTTCGCGAGGGGACGAACTTTCTTTATAGCTTTTCGTCGATGGAGAGGTATTCTTGCATGTATATCTTCGGAAAAGAAGTGCACCGACTAAATCGCCGACGGGCATAAAGCCGGACGTTCTCGCGTTGTTTCCGTTACACCATCTTCGCCGTCGTTGTTATCGTCGCACCGTCGTCTGCACTGATAACTGTCATCACCAGACGAGACGGATACGGTGGCAACTGGGTTACCCCGTAATCGAGTGCACTCCCGGTTAAATGATCCGCCCCGCGACAGCGGTGATGAAGCTGCGCGCTTCACCCACTACCGCGATTGCTATTATGTGCGAGCTTTGTCTAGAGGATAACCCGGGATTGTTGCCATTTATATCCTAGCTCCTACGGTTGCACTATTCTCTGAATGTCGCGTATAAAATTATCTGATATTTAAATAAAACGACGTGTAATGTAGTTTATTATTACAACTATATCCTGCTTGTTAAAGTAATAGTCTCGAAAATTATATCAATGTTTGAGAAAATTTTTCAGTTTTAGATGTAAATGTCAGAATACAATTTGGGACAACAATATTCATAATTTTGGTCTTCTATTCTTCCGAGAAGGACGATCGTGCTTCTATATATGGCCACAGAGGCAAGATTCAGAGATGTTTCGCAAGTGCACTTAGGGTGTGGTTTTTGCCGGTATCCTTTGCCGGTATCTCCCTGCTCTCGTCTCGGAGCATCGCCCAAAAACGAAACACATGCGCATTCTCTTCTTTCTCCACCCTCCCTCTGGTTTCTTTCCTCCTGCGCGAGTTTGCCCTGCCTTCTTTATGACTCGCTTTATCGATGGTAATACGTGGCCGTTTAAAGCTCGCGCAAGTGCTACGGTCGATGCTTTTCGAAAAGTGCGCGACCAGCACTAAAAAACTTCGCCGGCAGTTTTATTCGCGGCCCGGTGAGACGCCCGAACCCGTGGGCGAAACGTGTGTGCGAGGGAGCGAAAAAGAGGAGCCACCGGGTATAAATTAAAGCCCTGGCCGCCCGTGGCTGAAGGGAAGGAAGTGGCGGAGAAGCGATGCGTCCGAGGGAAAAATATCCATTCGCTCGTCTGACATTTATGTCATGACAAACTCTGAAACTACACCGGTCCCCCCGTCGTTTCCTTCGCGCTAAAATTTGTTTAACTCTCGGCGAGAAGGAAAGAGAGAGAGAAAGAGAGACCGAAGGCGTTATAATGCCTTCAAAACAGTATTCTGCTTTCAGATCAAACAACATTCAACTGCTCTAGGAACTTTAACGGTTCGGGAAAATACCTTTCCGAATTCACCTTCCGTCTCTCTCTCTCTCTCTCTCTCTTTTTTTTACTCTCTAAAAGTTAAGGGTCACCTTCCGATTCTTCTACTCTCTAAAAGTTAGAAGCCACTTTCCTATTTCTCCTTTTTCGGAAACGGTTGCAACACTCGTTGCGCGAGGCACTCGGTAGTAAGTGAACGTATTTGGCGAAATACCACGATACTTCTCGAAAGCCGTCAATAATCCGACGTTCCCTGTACCTGGGGAAAATTCACGTTAGCCTTCGGGAAAGAATATCGCGCGCGCAGCGCAAACACGGCTATTACGAAATTCTCTTGTTGTACAATTCGCTCGATTTCTGTACATACACTCGGTACCGCTCCGCTTCCATCGTTTTTCGATACTCGATCTCACTCGCAGACGATACGAGTTTATGCGACTATCGGGCCGTTTCTGCTTTTCCGAGAGAGAGGCGGTTCGCAATTCGCCGACTAAATGGAACGTGCTTCGTCTTGCCGCGGGACAATTAACGAATACTCGACGACAGGGATTGCCGAAAACGGCGTTCGCATTGTGGAAATTGCGTCCCGCGTCTCTCGATGCTATCCTTCAGAATAACTTAAATTGCACTCGAAACTCGCTCCCTCGTCCCCCCCCTCCTACGCCTCGTGTTCACAGGAAGTGCATTAAAGTCGGTACCGAAAGAGGTTGCCTGAGGCAACTGTGCCGTAAAAGTTGGCGAGTTTGAAGTTATACTATTCTCCCAGATCTTGTCAGAAGTATTAAAATGATGTGTATGCGTCATTCACATACGAAAGACAAACGAGATCAGGGAATTACGTGAAATTGAAAATATAGTAGATTGTACATTAATTCTAAACTTGGAACTGAATAACGCAGTCATGTCGAGATCAAATTTTTCTCGTATAAAAATCGTACGTAATACTATTTCGATTTGCGAATCTGACGGGCTCGCGTTTAACGTTCGTATCACCATCAATCATCGTAATATCACATCGATGATCGACAAAGTTATTCTTATCGTCTCTCATTTTCTGGCGATTCATTCGCGAATCCTCTCATAGCACGAAGCACGTAACGGAACGTTCCAAGCCTTACGTATTTCACGAATACAAAACGGTATTGCGAGCGGTAATCTCGTTCATGGCTGTTCTCGTTCAAATAAATTCCACGTGCTTATACAGTAAACCCCGAGCGGCGCACGCAATTGGCATTATATTTTCGTCGACCAGATGCAACCAGGAGATGCATCTTATCCCCACTGGAGAGCATCCTGCCAAGGCTAGCGAGTCCTCCCGTTCCCGCGCCCTTCTCCTCTACCTACGCCGTTTCCCTTCCTCCTGGCCCGCTTCCACCCTGTCTCTCTTCTGCGTACGGTCGATTCTGTGCGCGTGCGCTCATGTAACCTTGACATTGAACGATTTCTCCCTGCCGCATCGCGCTCCCCTTCATCGCCGTCGGGCCCTAGTAGCAGCCCTTCCTCCTCTCTCTTTCTCTCCGCCAGCTCTGCCGCGGACACCCGCGTCATCCGCCCGGAGTTCGAACAAAAAACATAAAAAAAAGAAGGGAAAAAAAGAGATAAAATGAAATAACAGTGAATCGCGCCTGTCGGCCTCGACGCCCGCTCCTGTCAGACTTTCCTGCTGATGCGCCACTGACGCATCTCGCGCACGCATCTGACGTCGCGTACGAACGCGCGCGTCGCGCATTGTTCCTTCAAGGTCGCCACGTTGGGCAAAAAAGGTACCACCACAAGTTTGGCGGTCCACGTATCTTCCGGTATGACAGATCAGGTGAGTTCTCGTTCTCTCTCGCCTTTAACCTAGTCTCCGGAGATTCTTCGATAGCTTCCAATCTACGTATTACCTGGCAGTACCTTCCGGTACCACGTGACGCTTTTCTTCTTCGTTATAGTACAACGTTGCCCGATATATTTTCCGGTTCTCGCCTCGAATTTCTCAGTGCTGGTAAACTCGATCTGTTGGAAATTCACGCGCAGCACACATCACAGTCGCATGCGAGATTCTACATACGTCATCGCGCTGTGGATTGGGTGCGGGAAGATAGTATAGTGCGTGCGAATGTGAATTGTGCGTGTGTGTGCATGCGTGTATGCGTGCGTGCGTGCGTGTATGTGTATTCGTACGTGAACATGCGCGCGAGTGGGTGGGTCTGATTATGGGCCTCGGGGACTTCGCTGCACTTCCTGCGCAACCTATAATTACTATTATCTAATCGCTGCTGCATTATGTAACGCGGTATAATGTCTGGCCTGGCACACGCGACCAGCTCCACCGAGAGACCGATTCTTCTTTCCTTCTTTTCCTCTTCCTTTTCTTTCTCGTGCAGATACGATCTGTGCGATTTCAGCGCGCAGACTCGTTGACGTTACAAAATAAGTAAGGAGGGGGAATTTCGAGATTTTCGAGAAAAATTTCCTATTTCTCGTGACACTGATTGAACTGCTGCGTGGCCTGGTTTCGCATAATATGGCGATCTGACAAAATACGATGAGAATGCAAAACGCGGATTACCGTAAGCTCAAGTTAGACGACGCGACTGTGATATGAAGACAGGGGATCTTTTCAGGAGTATTCGTATACCCTTCACGATTTTTGAAAGAGAAAATTCGCGGGGAGTTCACGCGAGTAGAAAATAGCGCGGGGCGAAGCCTTCTGTAACTTATTTTACGTATAAAAGTCAGTTACGGCATCGTATTTCTCAATGACAAAGATCAGATGGCTAGACAGTCGTTGTAAAACGTGGCAGTAAATTCTTTTTGCACGCTTTAGGGCGATCCCACGCTGCTTGATCTCTATCCGTTGACCAAACGTCTAGATAAATTGATTTGTGACCTCTTTGCCCGCAGTAAACCGGTTACGCGAGTCCAGCTGGTCATTCAAGCGATCAGAAATCTCGTAGTAACCTAGTGACATGCAGAAAGGATACGCGATAGCTCTTTTTTTATAGTTTTTTCAGCAAATTCTTTTAATTCTGTGGCAAAACTAATAAGAATAATATCTGTTATTAAAGGGCTTTTTTTGAAACTTGTTAAAACAATATTGTAATCCTTATAAAATTTCGAATTATTCAACAATTCTAATAAATATTAGATTTTTAACTATTCTCTCGTAAAAAATTCGGACATTTCTTGGCTCTCGTCTGAAATAATTTCAGAGAGAACAAATTCTTCTAGAAGAAATATCTCGAAATTGCGTCGCAGAAACGGAAAGGAAGAAGGATGCGATGATAAGTATAACCACGAATCAGGGCCGAGTCATAACTCGTTCTTTCTTGTATCGTTCTTCTTTCTATATTTTATAAGAACGACGCCGAGTCCGCGTTTTTCTCTCCTTCTCGCACGGCCAAGTTAAGGCAGGTACTTTGTGGACCTTAATCATATAGATCGCCTAGCGCCAGTCATAAATATCGCCGATGCAAGTTCAGGTTTGGCGCACGTCCAACTTCGTTTAAACCCCCTCGCTTGGCCACCTTGGACGCGGTTCGCTGTTCCGTTCCGCATTTAGCAAATTCCACGTCTTTTTCTCATTCCGCCTCGTCCGCACTCCTCGCTCTCTTCCGCTTGCCGTAATTCCGCAGCTGCCGCGACTTTAGAGTCGCACGACTGTCAGCGGTTATTACATAATCTACGTGGTCGCCTATCTGTATTTTCGCGGCATTCCTCTTTCCCGAGCGTACCGGGAATATCACTTCGTTGCTAATGCCAAACGCGAGTATCAACATTAATCCACTTACGGGTCGGCAGCGCAAGATGGGAAACAAAGTTCTCTCGATGAGAAGAGAGAGGAGCTGTCAGCTTTAATTTGACGTATGTTTCAAACTCTGCAAACGATCGCGAATAACTACGAATAATTAATGTGAATTTGTACGCAAAATAAATATTATGTAACATGTAATTTCTCTCATGGACATACAAATTAATTCTGTAAGCCAATTTTATTGAAATAAATTTTTTGGGTATATACTATATTCCGTGTGTATAATATTTTCATACACACAATGCAACCTGTTTTTTAAAAAAACAAAGTTAATGTTGCTTTTTGTATTTGGAAAATAAATTGGTCGCGTAAGAGTTAATGTAACATCAGAGCGAAAAACAGAATTTGAGGAAATTCATGAAGGAACCCCACGGTTTTCCCCGAGTTGGAAAATTGCGAACACCCTCGTTCTGGGAGTTCTCTCTTGCTCTCGCGGAGATTTGCACCGCACCGCGAACGTTAATCCGACGTGTACCGTATTAGCAATGCTAAAGTCGCGGAACGCGACTGCCTGAGAGATGTCCCGGGCGACGAAGAAGATTTGTAGGATCTTGAAGGTTCGTTACCGTGAACACCCGTGTGGTGACCGAGTTTAGTGGACTCCTATTGGCAGCCTGACGTAATCGAAATTCAATTTGAGAGATGTCGTATCGTGTTCGCTCTGCTTTAATATTCATTTTATGAAATGCATTTTTCTATTTGTGCATCAACATTTGAAAAAAAAATCATTTCAGGATATTAAGGAGAGAAACATTCTTACATTTTGAAAATACGACAGCGTGAAATACTGAAACGTGTAATTAAATTACTTCAACAATAACGTTGGCGAAATAGTACAGTGTGAAAGATACGAGTAGCTTTTATTCTCTTTGCTAAAACTCATGATGGATTACGAAATTCGCTCGTCACTCACGATTTCTGCGAGGATGGTATAATTTTGTCCAAGCATATATATCTCTCCTCTAAAACGGGCGTTTCTCTCCACTTCTCTTTGGACTTCTCGACGTTGAAAGTGCTACTAGTTACACACATATTTCACGGTTACTAAAACCTGAAGTGGCCATACATTAGATTTCTTCGCTTTCGACGCCGTCTCTCAGCAGTTCTCCATTGTACCCGTGGAGAACGATAATTACCGGTGTTACCTAACGTACGATCGTGGAAGAGAGGGGGATGGGTGGCAGCAGAATGGAAGTCGATCTAATCTCACGGTTGCGGTCGTCATCGTCGAAGCGGGAACGAACGAAAAGGCGGAGAAACGACCGAAATAGTTCATTCGCGTAATTTGCATGATTACACAGAATCGACGGTGGCACTTGAGAGTTCGTGCATTCGCGCGCCCCAGAACTGCCAGACGATCACCAGCGGGGCACGGTAGTGTGCAACGGCCGGCTGCATGTTTACGAGAATGACGGCGGGTGCTCTCTTAAGGCTTTACGATCGGCGTAAGCGTTTAACAAGCGCGCGGCCGGTACCCATAATCTCGTGCTAGACGCTTCCCTCTAGCTGTCCCGATGTTTGGTCAGACGCGCGTCTAGTGACTTTACAGGCGATCGTAATAACTCCGACATGACTATGAGTCTCACCTCACCCACGGAGTAAACCGGCTCCCTTCTCAATTGGTAGTCTCTGATCTCCCCCGGTTTTGCTTCGTCTCCTTCGCGGCTCCTTTCGTGCTGTGTCTTCCTTCTTACTATGTTCCACTTGTCTTTCAACTCAGCAGGGTAATCGCCAGGAGCGAGTGATCAAGGTGACACGTTCTTCAAAAAATTACTTAAATGTAAAGCGACTAAAAGCATAGATTTCTCCACCCTGTTAAGAGCTATAAGCGTCGATCATGCAAATTTGCTTGGAAAAAATGTAACACGCATTTCCACGATAAGAAATAATTTAGAATTATCTGAGATAAGAAAGAATTTACACTTGTTATGTTGCGTGTTTCAGCCGAGCAGTATCGATATTTTTTTTGCAGAGTAAGTTAAATGTATAAAACTACAAAAGTTTTACAAATCAAGATTGAATCTCCTTGATTTAGGTAGATTGTTTTTTTAATCAGGATTCTGTTCTTTTTTTGGTGAATGTTCACAAGTTAATAATTGATGCTGTATTGGCGATTGCATGCTCATTAAGAATCGAAATTTAATATAAATAGAAATTTATTTCGTTCATCATGAAACATCGCTTAAAGAAACATACGATTATATAGAAGGATATATATAATCAGTGATGTTTTTTTACGTGTATCGGATCGATGGGCATCAGAATGAATCGAATGACGCAAGCTTTTGGGACGTCTTGTTCAAGGTAATCATGTGTACGACAAGGACGAGCTAGTCACGGCCAAGGACAGCTGTTAAAAGGAATCCTTCTTTTTTTTGCCGCAGGCAACTGACAGAAATTAATTCATTGGGAATAATGATGTAACAAGATCTCGATAGATAAATCGAATGATTGCAATTTTTTTGTCTCCATAGAAGAGAATGTCTAACTGGTCGCGAATTTTCGATAAAATTAAAAAAATATTTTTATACTTATCACAATGATTAAATTATTTAACACGGAAAATCGTTTCTTTGAATAGTATTACAGTTAAATTATCCTTGTGTTAAAAGATCGTGAGATTTCTCTAAAAGCCCCCTTTTTACATAATGGTCGCGGTTGCGTAATGGTCGAAAGGGATTATTTTATTTTTTATTTAATGAGTAACTTGAGGTCGCGAGCACGCGACCTCAGGTTACTCATTAATAACGCAAGCGTGGTTGCAGCGGGACCACTAATTCCGATCTTGATTAACTTACCACCGAGGCGAAGTCGGAGTTACTTCGAGTATGACTTTGCGTAAGTCGCGCTCGACCGGAGATTAATCTCGGCGCAAACGTCGTTAGGCTGCTGCACTGTCGGGATTTGGCCCCGTGAGCTTTCTCAAAAGGCAAAGCTGTCTTTGAATGTCATCCTGCTCATCATCGTAAGACTCGTTCTATTTTCTTATCATTGTAGCAATTGCGAATCAGCCGATATTTTATCTCCTCTGGATGTCGAATGAAGATCTCGTTCTCGGAACGAGTTCACTTTTCCTTCTTTGGCGGAAGCAGACAGAGATATGTTTCAGGGGTATGCGCGCTCGTTAAAAATTATCTTTCAAGTCTTCAATTTAATTAAAAACTAAGAGATTAATAGGGTACATAGTCCTGTAACACGAGGGTTTGCACAAAGTAAGACGAAAGAAGAGATAATTTCGAAAAGTTTAATTCGTTCTACGGAAAAATTAGTTTGATCTACGGATTACTTAGGAAAAACAGTTTTGCGATCAAAAGTACTTCCGTGAGAAAACATTACGAGATAGATGAAATTTCGTTATTCTGTGATGAGCGGCGACGATAAGTATTCCGAAAAAATTACAAAATTAGATCTGTAAAGTTGACTCCTAAAATGCGAATTTTTACAAAATTGATATATTTGATTATCCACAATTTATCCACAAATAATTATTTTGTTTAATTGTTTACCTTGCCAAAAAGTTAAAACGAAAAATTCGCATTTTGGGGTGCCAACTTCACAAATCTCAAAAAATTTTGGCTTTCTCGGTATCTTATAAGGGAACGAGAGTCTTCGCGACTTTTGGCCTCCGGCAGTTAATTTAATGTAATGTAAACGAGAAACAACGAAGACCGTTTGAGCAAGTTAAAAGGTGCATTGATGTCAATAATCGGCCGACTATCCCGCGGCGTTTGGCTCTTGGCGTGACTCCCTTTCTCGCTGTCCTTTTCTCCCTGTGTCTTTCGCTCTCCAGCTCTTCCGCCCGGAATTATCACGTCTATTTTTATTCGTCGGAACGTGCCTCTGGCAAAATTGTTTAACACTTCTGTCGGGAACACTGCACACGTGACCGAACATCTAATTTTATCTTATGCGCGCTGGCACGTTGCCTCTCGCTTGCACTCTTTACATTTTGTCCGGTACATAAACCATATCGAGCGCGAACTTTCGTACCTTGGACCTCGGCGACGTCGTACATTCCTTAACTCTTAAACTGGAAAAATGTTTATCTTTTACGCAGTGTAACACACACAAAAAACAAAGATTTGCCTTATATCAAAATGTGAAAAAATATTCAAATACTCCAAATCATTTATGAAAAAATTTAATTTTTAATCGATACATTATTATATTAGATCTATGTTATTCGTAATTATGTATGATTTTTTAGACGGAAATTGAATCTAATTAAGTGATGTACTCGAATAGACAATTTTGGACGTACTACCTAACAACATATTTCTCGTCGATTAGCCATGCGCAATCTTTGCCGAAGAACTCGAGAAGCTTTTGCGTTCCTTCGCGAAGCTCATTTAGTCCTCTCCAATCTTCTTAACGAGCCATTTCCCGCGAGTAAGCCGCGATCGATAGCTGCTAGTGCTTTCGCGCACTTCCGCCTACCGGCGCAATTTTAGCTTCTTCGCGACGCGACGCGTCGCATCGTATCCGCGACGTTGCATTGTCGTGCATCCCTTGAGAGAGGAAGTCATCTGATGCTAGTGCGCGTTCAGACTGAGGACTCTAAGAGAGGCCAAAGTGCGGCTTACGCGGCACAACAGGCACGTTGTGCTCGATCGCTCCTCTGATCTCGTCCTTCAGATTTCCGTATCCCACTCTTAGCTACCATCGAGGGGCGGTATTGAAGGATGTGATGGTACATTTTTTTTACAGAGAGGCACGCTTGACTCATTCAAAGACCTTAAATACTTGGAGCGGATTCCGGCTCACGTTATCACGTACCGATTTCTTTCGCAGTTTTATCGTAATTTGTACCCCGACAGTGATAACGAAATATAACGCGACGTAATTCACATTCATGTCGTCAACGATATTGACAGATAGTCGAGCAGTTAAACGGAACGAGAACGTTTCGTCGGAGTAAAATGATCGAGCGACACGTTTCCCCCCCCCCCTTACTTTCGAACTTACGGCTCGTGCGCGACTTCATGAATCGTAAATCGACAGCGGGAACGTAGCTCGAGAGAGCGCGCGAGGGTAATTTAGCTCGGGCACGAGAGACGTTAGCGCGCACGGCTATAGCGCGTAATCGCGACGCGGATACGAGCCCCGAGGTTTTTCTCGGTTTAGCGAGCGCGCCGTTTATTATTCAAATTGCACGGGCGCGACCGATCGATTTATCACTCTTTCTCCCTCTCGTATGCGACACGGCTGGGGCATAATCGTCGGGTGTTGCATGTATGCACGACCACGGGGAGACGCGAGAGATCGAACGCATCTGAATGCCGCGGTGCGCGCCCACGCGGCGTATTATACTCGCGCGCGAGACGTCGGTGACGTCGCACGATCGTGCGCGAGAGTGCACGTGAGCTATCGGTCTAACGTCTACAATGCCCTCATAACGACCGACGGAACTCGCCTTTAGCGTAGTTTGCACGATACCCCTTTTTTTCCCGCAACGAGCATGCTTGTTTGAAACTTGTTAGGAAACTTGTTGCGGCTGTAAAGTCGGAATATTTTAGCTTGAGACTAGGGTGCTAGATAACGAGCAAATGAGCGAGTTAGTCTATTAGCGTTTTAAATTACATGTCTCCTTATTCTTGGTAACTGCCAACGCACCATCGTGATGGACTCTAGGAAAAATATTATAGTATCGCGCGTATTGCGCTTTAACGCGCGATTAATTCAGATGAAGCGGGTTTCCGCTCCGTGCTTTGTGACGAAATTGCGCTCGCGAATCCGTAAAAGTTTATTGATTGCGAGAAAAGACCTTTCTTTTATGTGTAAAAGCCCGTATTGTTATCCCGCATTTGACAACGCGATAATATTCGATGTTCCGCAGCTACAACTTCGTTGTCCATTGTATGCAGTAACTACAAGTCAGACTCGTTTGCATTTAAAGCTAAAATATAAAACACAGCTTACAGACTTAAAAAGTATAAATCGTCTATAAATAGATGTCTCCTTCGTACGTTATTATTGTATAGATAGTCGTTCAAATTAGAGATATTCAGGCGATGTTTTCTTTCCTTTGAGGAATTGCCATCAGCGATCAAAGGAATTGTTTTTTGCTCCTCTGCGGATACCGATCGATCTCCAGAATGATGTCAGCTTGTCTGCCTTTACCTTAAGCTCTTTGTCCGTGTTCGCTATGAAGAGGAGGAAGAGTACCTCGAGCGCATGAAAGAAACGCATGTTCCGCTCGCGCTCGAGTGCGGGACGACAGTTTTTGCATAATTTTACGTCAATCATTGGTCCGTGGTCGGCGAGCTCTCCGCGGTGGTTGCGCAACGGTGACGATAGGGATCTCTTGAAAAGCCGAGGAACCGCACAGCCAGCTCCGGCCAGCCGTTCGCGTAATTTGTCTTTGTTCGACGATGCGACCGAGCTAATGTCGGCGGGCGGCCGGGTTCTTCCATTATTTCAGAATGAACTTCGTCTTCGCTTCCTCCCTCTCTCTCTCTCTCTCCCTCTCTCTCTCTTTCTCTTTCTCTCTCTCTACGCCGGACGTGTTCCCAAGCGAATCGCCGGGCACAATTAACGTCTATCTAAACTACCGGTCGACTACTATCTGAGACCGAGCGTATCCGATGCAATTTAGGAGACGTTCTCTTCTCCTGTGTGTCTTCCGCAACGAGCGAAGCTGCGCCACGACGACGATGACGACGTGCACCGACGACGGCTTTGTGACAGTAATTCGCCTTTGTTCGATAACCTCAGACAATTAATACCGAGTTGCTCGACGTGCGTCATCGTGCAAGTCGCATGATAGCGGCCCATCGCTGCCGGCGAGATCGTTGCGTAACACCCCGTGCATGGATGTCATAACTCCGGCGATGGTCGATGTGGCGGAAGTGTGTCGCCTAGCCTCCGCGGTTCTTTCGTCTCCTTTCAGAGCCGGCTAAATTATTCGAGACGTAATTTCGTACTCGTATAAAATCCTTCCACATTGTTGTCCCGCCATACTTTTCCTCTCTTTACGACGAATAGCCGCGGAATCCTCCGTCCTCCCGGTCTCGCGATGAAGCTGAATAGGGCTTGCGTAATAAAGTAGCTCTGACAATTTTAGCTCACACTAATATTCAGGTTTTAGAGACAAAAGACGCCTCTGACGGACAAAAACTTTCTTAATTTGCGAGCGTCCTTTTAGAGTGCTTTTATTACGAAACTTTTCTACAAAAAATACTTTCCCCCGATAGTTTCCAATATAGCGGCTACAACCTCTCGAGAGTAGCGCCAAGCCTTAAACGTGACCACATCAGCAACAGCGAAGAAACTCATTAAGATTTTTTTTTCCTTTGTTCTACGAATTCGCCAAGTTTCGTTTAAGTTGTGATAGACTGAGGTGGCATGGTTCGCGAACGTTGTTGACCAGAGCTGAAATGCGGACCGACATGCTTTTTATTTTGGTGGCACCACCCGGGAGACGATTTTGAGCCTATGCTCGGGGCACACAGGCGAGGGCACTAGGGGTGCAAGGTAAAGACAAACAGGGGGAGGGGGCCGGGTAGAATGAGGGGTACTGTATTACGAGGAGACAAGGGGAACAAAGAGCAGCATGCGCAGTAGCGTCGATCGGTGCAAAGTGAGGCAAACCCCACGTTCGTTCGTTCGTTCGTTCCTCGGTTACCCGTCTCTGTGCAGGGACAGTTGATGGGTGCCTAGCAACAGGCTTGTCAGGGGTTGTCAACCCTAAGTCGCATATCTCGCAATCGCTGCACGCTACTATGCAGCCTTTACTGTAAACGGATTCTGCGAATTTGATCGCTGGAGCAATAGATTTCTAATAAGAATTTCTGGAAAATTTTCCTTCAAAAGGACGAATATATTTGTGTTCCTTTAAGAAATAAATATAGAGATATATATGGTATTAAATTAATTATTACAGAAAAT